>MU167341.1:25422-46959 GCA_015951145.1 Cronartium quercuum f. sp. fusiforme G11
GTAATTCCATCGCACCTAATCCTACTGACACTGCATCGCATATCTTGGGGTGATAGAACATCGGATAGGCCCATCCGATACAAATATCTTGGCAGTGTGGACAGGGTGATCATGAGTAAATACACTCATGTGTGAAGCTACCAAGTTATTGAATTGGTAGTTGACATGCTAGTTCATCATTTATGGGTGAATAGACAGTGATTCACATCTACTTGAGGAGCTGTCAGAACTGTTGGCAGTATACTGTATTGCTATTCTCAACAATAGAGTTGCAGAAGCTTTGATCATAATTCCTTGAAGTGAATCATGTGTTTGATTAATAGAAATGTTATGAGTTCAACTATGGTTTTAAAACTACACTAGCTACTTGAGTGTAAATGATTTCAACAGTCATACTCAAAGTAGGTGATGTTCTTAAATAGGCAGATATTAGAGCTATCAATTAACTCTAAAAGGAGACTATAGGATATTTTACCTAGAGGATTAATTTCTACAATGATATTACACATGCCACTTATGGTTACAAGTCACCAAGTCCACAGAAAATGCGCCTGATGTGGAGAGTGTACACATTTCTGCAGAAACTCACTTTTTTTTTTTTTTTCCTTTTCCCTAGATTTTCACCCACCAGACATGCTCACCAGTATCTGGTGAGCACCTCTCAGTGGCTTGACTGGGCCTAATGCCTCAGTGATGCATACTGTGGGGAAAAAGCTGGGTCAAAGGTGGGATTTTTGCTGGAGAAAATTGGAAAGACATACACTCCCCATGTTGAATGCATTTTTTGTGGACTCAGTGAGTGTACTGGATATTATACCATATTTACATATGTGTCAAAGTATGAATTAAAACTCTGAGGTAAAAAATGGAAAGAGTGACTATATGTTGTCTTACACATGAAATTCATTTATGAATTAATAAAGCTCAGTTCATAAGTATACTTCATTTTTGGGACTCTTGAAACTGAGTATGAGTTGTAAATTGCTTAGACTATGGAATCTTGATGCTCAGGGCTGACAGTGCTCTTGCTCTAGGGTCTAGACATGGATTAGTTGATTGGCAGTCTCTTACTAGTCAGGTATTGCGGAGTTGAATTCTATGCCATTAAGGTGCTTTACACTGCTAGTTGCTTAGGAGACATTGGGTGGTCTGTGGGTTTGTAATTCTTGCATCCATGTTTCAAAAAAGATTAATTTTGATTTCTTGTGACTTGCTAATTTTTTTTTGAGAATTCTTTGGGTACTGTAATGTGTTCTGTTTTCCTTCCTTTTGCCAGTTTTACCTGATAAATTTAATTTTATCCTAAGTATCCATGTTCTCAACCCCTTTGCTTGGGGAATTGACCAAGCGGATGATGTTTCATTGATTATTTATCTAAGGGAAGTGTGTTGGTACCAGAGAAAACAAAGCTACAAAGAGTCATGACTGGCTGTTGAGAAGACACCCATAAAACTCATGTCTTCTAAAATAGCAGAGAAGGTCAAATTACTCTTTGACTCTGGGGTCTGTTAACCTGGCTGAACACCAGCAGTTCAATGGCCCATTCACAGACAAGATTGACCATATATGTAGGCACAACAGCACCAAAAAATATTGTTCAGAGGCTTCACAGTGGCAAGATGAAAGAATGAAGTTCTTTGAAGTTGAATATGTATGCTTTTGAGTGCTTTAAACTAACCTCAAAACTTCTTGGGGGGCCCGAGCCTTGAGGACACACCAGAATCAAAAGTTATGAGGTCCGGGGACTTTAAATGATGGTTGCATTCGGTGGCTTTGTCTGACATGGCTTTGGGTACAACTGTCCAATGTAATTTTGCTGTTAGTGACAAAAAGCTGAAGGTGGGTCTTCAGCTTTCAACCTGCTGCAGTTCACTTTATTGGGTGACTCTGAAGTAATTAAGATCTTGTGAGTTGGCCTGACACCTTGAGTTTATTTAACTCACAACTCCTGAGTTGATGGCTAATTTACCATGTTTCTCTATGAATTTAAGTCTTATTTTTCTCAACACTTGTTTAAAGATATGTACAGTACCGCACTACCAGTCCACCAGAGTCTCACCACCCATCATAGTCAGGTTCGCCCAGTTTGTTTTCGTGCCCATTTGTCCTTTGCTCTGTCCGCATCTATGAAATTTGTATTCAGCTACCAGTCTCTTACTAAAGTGCGCACCCCAAAAAAATGTATTAAAAAATAGTCAGGTTGACTTAAGTTAAGTTTGAGGTTCAAGTTTTTGTCTCCGCGTTCGTAGGGCCGACTTCGCCACCCGCGTTCCGCTTCCGGCCATGCTCAAGCGCTCCGCATTCCTCTTTTTGACTTATCCCAACAACCGCCGCTACCATTTGGCAGCCGATCTGACATCTCGCGCTGTCTCGTCCTGCACCGAGCCTCCCATTGCCTCGAGTTCTTCTCCAAGCTCAAGTAAATTCCCAGCTGATCGGTTGGATGAAACGTACGAGAGCGATGCTGAAGGAGAGCGCCGTTCGAAGTCAGGTTCCTTCGGCTCCACCCGCATCGGCATCGTCCGACTTCCCAATGCTCTTGTTCAAGGTGTTCAATCGGTCGTACATTCCATTGATAACCGCTCCACAATCCGAACGTCTGCCTTGAGTCTCTATAGCCGCTACCGGGTCACCAGCCCGAAAGATAGCTTGGAGAAGACCGTCGACGAATTACGAGCATCGGCAGCCGAGAAATCTCCTGGAGATAAATTGGAGGGGACTGTTAAAGCAAAACTCAAGACGTCGTACGACCATCTCAGCACTATCTCCTATGCCGCAGGCGCTATGCCATCAACCTATGGGGCCACGCTCAGGGTGCTTGTGGAGGCTAAGCGTCGCCTCACAAGCGAACAGGCTGCCTCCGTAACTTCATGCGAGTGGAGGCCTGCCGTCATTCTCGATTACGGCTCTGGTACAGGTGCGGCTGCGTGGGCAGCAAAGGAAGTCTGGCCAGAAGCTCTGACTCGATACCACGGCCTCGAGAAATCTAGCAGTATGATTTGGCTCAGCAATCACCTCCTTAATCCACCCGCGCACATTTCCCAAGATCAACCATGGCCTTTCAAGCTTCACACTTCCTTTCACCGCATGACCATAGCGGCTCCCAAGTCCAGAAAAGCTGCTGAGGATCCCAAAGCAGGTCAACGTCTAATAGAAGCTCTAAACGAAGCCGACGCTGAAGAACGTACAGAGATAGACCTTGAGCTTTCAGAAGAAAGATCGGCCTTGGACCTCGATCCAAAGCACATGATGGCGATCATGTCTTTTACTCTCTCTGATCTTCCTAATGCTGACGCCCGACGACAAGCTGTCTCAGGCATGTGGAACAGCGGCGCAGAAACGATGGTGGTCATCGATCGCGGTACTCCGGCCGGATTCAAGGTTGTTGCAGACGCAAGGCAGCAGTTGTTGATGCTGGGACGCCGAGTGATCAAAAATTCGCAAAGTGTTGAACTTCAGACAGACGAAGTTGCTTGCGAGCATCAAGCACCTTCGTCCGGGTCTTGGGTTCTTGCACCTTGTCCGCATGACCAAGCTTGTCCATTGCACCATTCGAATAATCCCAAGCATTTCTGTCACTTCTCTCAACGGATTGAACGCCCGAAATTCTTGAAAGACACTAAACACTCCAATAAACCTGAAGAGGATGCAAAGTTTTCTTACGTTGTGATCCGACGAGGCAGGCGACCAAGGACTGGAACCGATGCACAATCTCCAACATCGCTAATTGCTGAAGGGCATGGTGCGTTAGTCAGACGTTTAACATGGACAGCTATCAGCTAATATCAATTTGATATGACACTCTTACAGATGGACCAGACGAGCAAGGCTGGATGAAGCATGCGATTGACTGGCCTCGAATTATCCTCCCGCCACACAAACGGAAAGGCCACGTGATAATGGATGTCTGCGCTTCTTCTGGTGTGTAAGCTTCGCCTCATGTCAATGTAGTGATATTGACATCTCCAAATCGATCGCAAGGCCATATCGAACGGATGACAATTCCCCGCTCTCAAGGTAAACAGGATTACTACGACGCTCGAAAATCTCATTGGGGAGATACGTGGCCGCATGGAAGCAAGAAACCCGGTCTGGTGAAGGACATCTGCAAGACACGTACTCAAGGAAAGGACGAGACACCACTCCGCGACCTGGCTATGTGACATACACGGTCAGATAAAAAAAACAGACCATCATTTGACCGCCTTGCCATCTCACTTGGTGAGGAGTCATTTTTAACCTAGCCCAGCCTCAATATTTGTCTTGCGAATTTCAAGTTCTTTTCAGTCACATCCCTGTACAGCCTTACTTTAATGAGTCTCAATTAATGCAAGCTGATTGATGTTTGAATATGCAATTTTCATCGAACAGACTTTAATTGCTGGACCTATTGTGGGTCTAGTATAGTAATTTCCTCCACCTGTAATCAATGTTGATGAAGGAAGGATTGTTAAATCCTTACCCTTTTTTCGGGTTGACTTTATTTATAGATCAAGCTGATTGCCCAACCTTACAGGATAGTCAAAAATTCCAAAGCCTGTCAATTTGTATGGCCCTTGTTGACTAAAGAGGGGAGAGGGAGCATCCACTACTCAATGGTATAAGAGAAATCCATTGACAAAGTCACCAACAAAGATTTTTTCCTGATGTTTTTACTCTCTGACTAGAATGACCTCCTTTCTTTTCTTTTCTTTTTTCTTTTTTCTTTTTTTTGACATGCCCATTACAAGTATCAGTGTCATCTGATAAATCCTGACAGGTGTCGGACTCCAAAATCACTTACAAGTATTGTCATTGATTTGAATTCATATCTATTTGATTTTTATTTTTATAAGCCTTCAATTATATTTATAAAAACTTTGTTTTCCTTTACAAACTCTGCATCAATTTGACCCATTCATTACAAACTCAAGTTGAATATGTAAGGGCAGATATGGAAGGTTGACTTTTGCTTTCTCGCATCTATCCATAGACAGCAACTAGCCACAGTTCATTACCATTCATTGTATGTCATACCAGACAAAAAACAAAAAAAGAAAAAAAAGAAAAAAAAATTGCGGTTGTACAAGAATTTCCGATCGCCACACCTCATGGGATCTGGATTGTGTTTTCTAGATATTTATCCCTTTGCCTCTTGGTATATGCAAGGATTGACGTATTATGTTGACCTTCACCTCATAAAAATATGTAACGATATGAATAATACAAAAAAAGCAAATATGGCAGAATGTTGAAAAACAAAAAACACACTCCTTATACCCAGCAGCTCGGAATCTTACTGACGACCGTGACCCAATCTTTTAATCGCGTAGAGCATATCGGATCACTCCCCTCTTTGACCCCACTCCTATCATAACTTGGAGCCAAGCTGGCTCCCCCACTACCTCTTCTATCGTTCGGAGCCTGATGAGCGCCATGGTCAGCCAAGCACCAAAACAAGCTGAAGGGTATCTTGGATCCGAATGAAGGCCCGAGCTTGTGGTGACCACTAGACCGCTCCCAGTACCACTTGTTCACAGGGTTCTCCATCCTCGACCGCCAGACCAAGTCCATCGCCTTCCCTTGCCCACCTAAACCTCCGTTGTTGTTCAAGGCATCTGGACAACCGAGCCCAAAAGACTCGTCCCTCAACGCACCCCACAGAAAATCTACAATACCTTCACCCTGGAGAGATGGCAGGACGGCAAACTTGTCGAGGTAAGCCACTGGCTCGTCGCCCTCTCTAACCTCCTCATTCACCCACTCGTCTGTCACCACCGCTACACCCTGGTAGTCTCCAGCCACAATCACAAATTTCATAGTCCGAGCCAGCCGGCCGTAGAATGCTTGTGCGCCCA
Source organism: Cronartium quercuum f. sp. fusiforme G11 (assembly GCA_015951145.1). Taxonomy (NCBI): domain Eukaryota; kingdom Fungi; phylum Basidiomycota; class Pucciniomycetes; order Pucciniales; family Coleosporiaceae; genus Cronartium; species Cronartium quercuum. Next base: position 31,260 of record MU167341.1, read on the forward strand.
ATCGCCGGCGGAAGCTGGCCTCCAACAGCTGAGTCATTTTATCCTGGTCGACGCTCCCAAACTCACGTAGGACGCGGATCGGGAGCCCTTTACGAATGAGCGTTGGTGTGGCCGGTCCGACGTCATGGTGAGAGTTGAGAAGGGTGGCGTGTCTGAGACTGGGTGAGTGCGCAGGCTTGTTAGTGATTAAGTTCGCAATCAAGCTCTTGGGTGAGCGATGAGACACAATTAGGGCGGAGGCCTCGTTGGGAAGCTTTGCCAGACAAGCCCGGGCCAGCTTGAGGTTCGCGAGCGAGGTGGGGTGGCTGGCGGTCCAGCGAAAGGTCTGATGGATGAACTCGTACTCGGAGGCTAAGTTAATGGATAGATGGGGATGGCCGTTACGCGCAGGTGAGGGGATACCGCCCTCGCGGTTGATAATCATTAACCGAAGTGGCGTAAGATCGATGGCTGCCCAGTTGGCTTGATGGTCGACACTCGCGGCTGCCAATCCGGCTGCGAGTGCCTTGAGGGCTTCGTCGGCAGTGATGCAGACGGCTGCACAGGATGAGTTGATGGCGACGGGCGAAAGCACAGGAATCTCGCTATGTGCGACCGCGGATCGCAAGCCGGTGACGGATTCTACCCAAACATCTGGTCCGTCCCCGCCCGGCCCACGCCCATCTCCTAGCCTGAACAAATCTGTAGGCATGGGACGAGTCTCCCCTCCTCGGGCCTCGATCATGTTCGCTAGCCGAGTGGTTTCGTGGGAGATATGCGAACGTAGGCTTTCGCGCCAGTGCGGTGAGGAGTAGGAAAGAGATGTATTCGTCTGCCAACGCTCATCATCGACCACAATGATCGGTACGAGACCTAGGGTCTTTAGGTAAATGATTCCATCGATGATGCTGCCCAGTTGGCGATCTGTGAACGGCCCTTGTATCTTGACCAGTCCGGTATGTTGGTGTGGGACCGAGAGGATTGATTCGAGGACCGAGACAGGTGCCGTGACGGCAGCGGTGAGTGTAGCATCGGCTTGTCTAGCCTGTGTAGACGAGAACTCATTCGGGCTCACGACGGTGGCGGTGGTGGGCATGGACTCCCATGTGGGGAATGGTGCCAGATAAGTGCCGGAAGAGCTTGAGGACGGTCCAGCGTTGGCATCAAGCTGAGAAGCGCTGGGTGGAGAAGGGTTGGAGGGACCAGCTTGGCATGCGGATTCCCGCTTCGGGGGCGATGAGAGCGGAGGCGCGAAAGACTTGAGATAGAGGCGAGAATCTCGGACCGAGGGGTGTGCTTGCAGGACTGAAAGGATGAGGTCCTGACATGGATAAACAGAGGACGGGAGAAGTCGAGTAAGCAACGGACGGATGCGATTTTTTTATTTCTGTCCAAGCGAGGAAGCTGACCCGATGGAACTTATCAGCTGACGCCCGCCCATCATCTTCAGGTTCGACTGACCTTGTTATAGGACGATGGTAAGATGAGGGTTGACCGAGTGAGCTGGAAAGCACTGTTCGATTGCGCAATACGTTAGAATGGCCGGTGGGCTTCCGTCGTCCGATGATAGAAATGGGCGAGGGGACCATCTTTGGCGGAGGTCCCGAGGGTTGTGGCAGGGCGGACAGGCCTGTGGTTGGGGTAGACTTAACTTAAGACTTAGTTAAGCCATGTGGTACCTTTGTAGTGCAAAAAGGGAAGCGAACTAAGCCAGTCGTACAGCTGTAATCATGCTATCGTTCAGACGTCTGCTCTCGTCGTCCAGACCAACGTTTTCTCGACGGAATAGCTCCTGGCTCTGACTCCCTGGTCGACTCCCTTGAGGATAGGTAGGTAACAGGACGAGAATTGACCCGAACTAGCTACTAAATTACTTGATAGTTAGTGTCATATGAGGGAAAGGGTTCGAGGAGAATACAGTCTTAGGCAAGAGAGACTTCGACAGGAAAAGGTGCGTATCTGAAGAGCTGTTTGATGATTCATTCATCTGGTGGTAAGGTAGCCTTTCCACGCGGTATTGATTCCTTTTGGTTCCTTTTGGGTACCTGAACCCGTAAGTCAAAAGAAAAAAAAAAAAAAAAAATCATGTCCACGAGCTCTTCGAAGCCGAGGAACAAATTATTATATTCCCCTGACGACACTGATATCTATGAAACATACTGACGCTTTACTTTATTCGTGACCTCTATATGTATTTGTTTATAATCCTCCGTGTTCTTTCGTTTTGTATAAGCGCTTGCAAGTTAATATCGTACTGCATCTTTTCCGACGTGAGCTGACCGCTGAAGCAGATATCCTTTAAGCCCAGCTCATCACGCGGGGACGTCGAAAACTCGAGACTTGTTCAAAAATATTACGTCCCGTATCAATGATTTCCACAAGCCCCTGGTTGAGTTACGGGTGGCCGGGGCCCAGACCTTAAGGCTTAGACACAACTGCATGGGATGATAGCTGGTGAACCATCCAACCTCAAAAAGAAATGCATGCCACTTAAAAAGATATAGACTAGCATCCTTTTCTGCCTTCAGATTTAAAGCACGGGAATGCAAATCCAGCACAATTTGATAACATTGTACAAAGTCCATTTGCATTTGTATACCAAAACGTTCGTCAGTGTTCATGTTCGCCAAACTAAGCTGTACTAAAGACATGCTGCCATTCACACAATTACCAAAAGATACTCTTCAAAAATTGCTCGATGCTGGGATGAATGTCCAATGGAAAAAAAAAGGTCACTGCCCGATTAAATACTTGCTAAATCCCAACTTTCGCGGGTCCACTTCGCCCATCATCAACGCCAACTCCTCGCTGTAACAAGGGCTCGAACTCCTTTGGATCTGCCGTAGTTGGAGAATGGACCAAAAACACTTCCTCGCCCTCAACCGGTAGAAAGCCATCGAACGGGGTCGTGCTCTTCTTCAATTCGGCCAGATCCTCTCCCCAATCCTCTAATGTTTCAATCACTTCATCCAGATCCGTATGTGGGATCAATTGTCTGATGGAATTGAGAGATTTTCGCATCACGATTAATCATCCTACAGAGAAGGTGAACAAAGAGAGGGGCAAACCTTCTAGGGATAACTTGTAGGGAGTGCTTAGCATCCAGGCTTGTATCTAGTGGGATCCCATGGGCGCCTTCCGATAGCGAGATTCTTACGGAATGCTCTTTCTTTCCGCAGTCAGCCGAAATGCGTTCGTAGACCTCAAAGGAGAGATAAGCCTAAGGCACGCAAAGAAATCAAATCAGCACATCAGCGAGAGCCTCTATGGGACTCAACCAACGTAAACCCGGACTGGCCATGTAGTCTAGTTCCAGTAAATCTCGATGCGCTAGTTTGAGTGATGACAATTTGATCAAGTTGACTAATGTATGCCTATTTCGAAAGCAATCTAGAGATGTGAGTCGGCCTCAAAAATCTCCCAGAGAGGTTAAGTATCATAATTACCTACATGTGAGACTCCTTCGTGAAATAAAACCGTGCCAAGCCTTTTTCACTCTGGCGAGCGTCTTCAAGATCAACGAGAATCTTTTGAAGTAGTGGGAGAGACGTCAGAAGCCCAATTTCCCGTTTCTCGCTCTTCTCAATCCCGTATTCTTGTGGGGCAACTGGGGATGATGGCACCGGTGATCAAACAGACAACCAAAAAAAATTCAGCCTGTGTTTCATTGAATGAACGCAACAGGGAGCGGTGGACAAGATGATCCTCACTCAGATCGAATAAGACCTTTGCATATTTATACAGTTTTCGAAGTCGTGAGAGTCCTTCTCTCTCGGAACCCGACCCGTCGTCGTCCTTCACACTCGTCTTTGCGCTGCCGTCGGCAATCGACGGTGGATACTTGCTAGACGCGGCCCGATGATGAATAGCGGAAGTTGATGCTGACGATGCGAAGAAAGTTGGATCGGTGTTAGTGCTACTTCGTGATCTGATCTTCAACTGGTGAAGGGGCGAAGCTGAGGGCGGTGGTGTGGGTGAGAGTTCAGTCGACATCAACTGGGCAGAAGAGCCTGGCATATTCAGTAGGGGAGACTCGTGGGGGGACGAAGAATCAGAAAAGATCGTTTCGAGAAACGTTCGACTAGAAATGTTGTAATTGGTTCAGTATCTTGACCATAGCCATCCAAACCTGTCGCAACTATCCCAAAGAAAAGTAGGCAGAAGCGTACTTGTGTAATGAGTCATATTTGAGTGAATCATACAATTCGCACACTCGGGATGGGTCTAAAGCCCCGTCACACCAATCACTGAAAAGCTTTTCCCATCGCTCCTTGAACAAGAATGGGCATTCGCCACAACACCTGTTCAATTTCAACCAGAAAGTCATCGAGCTCGTCAAATTGTAGAACAAATGCCAAGAGTTATCAACCTGCTTACCAGCGCGATTGAATTTGTTCGACATCCAGCTGCTCCCAGTTTCGATTCATGATCTCCCGCTGAACGTTCAAAATCCCAATAACTTCTTGAACGACCTGAAGAAGACGGTCGAGTCAATCGGAGCCTGGCAATTCAGTACCAAACCAAGATCGCGTACATCTGCAGGTTCCTTATCCGCTATGGGCCAGCTACCTTCTATGCCTTGATGATGTCTTAACAGTACTTTGAGGCGTTTTTTCACTTTGTCCATCTGCACAGCAACATGGGCAGAACGCGAAAGCCATCCCGAGTCAGCTACGCGCCCGTTTTTTGACCGTATTTTAGAAGCGAGTGAAACTGACAGGTTCTTTGGCTGCATTTGAGTCATCCAATAGATCTTTACGGACGATCAGCGGGATAGGGTTAGGTTCGGAAGATTTGCAATGATGCATTTTGGAACCTTGTAGAAGGCCCCTGAGCATAGACGAAGGGTTGAACAGGCTTATCAGCATCAATGCACAAAGCTTACCACGCTCATCAACCATACAGGACAATTGGGAAAGAAGTCCACTAACGCGCTGAAGATTTCCGCAGTAGCCACTACTCTGCTCCTATAATACCCAACATTGTAGATACGTCATCGATTGGGTCGGATTAGAATAGACGTAGTGAGATAATAGGAAGACAAAGAACGTACTCAGAGCTGGTAAAAATGGTGACGTTGTCTAGCATCGTCCTGTAACAATGACCAGCACGAAAATAAGACGGTAAGAAAACACTGGTCTCATCAAAATGCATGCCAACCATGTAAAACCAAAATCTGCAACCTGCGTCAACACCGCCCAACCTCAAGATGACTCAACTTGCTCATCACCTTCAAATCTTGCGCAAAGTTCTCTCCGATATCTCTTGACTGATACCTAGCCGCATGAGTAAATTCGCCACCCCATTTGACGACAATCGTCATCTTCTCCAATTCGTTGGGGGCGGTCTTGATGAAACTAGGCTTGAGTTGAGCCTTGAGGCCTTGTGTACCCATTTTCGAGTTTAAGATAAAGCTCAGCTGTCGGAGCTTGATCGAATCTGCGCCTTGAATTAGAAAAGCTTCGTCGGTCGCATTTGCGATGAGTTTCAGATGTTCCTGAGTCCGAAGGATAATCTCATCTGGTTTTTGGTCAAAGCCGTGACATGTGAGGTTCTTGACCACTTGAACTTGAGCGGCAAGACAACATGATTGCTACGAGAAACTCTTGAACGTACCCGTGCGTCCTTGTAGTAGCTTGATGAAAGGATCAGATCCAGGCTCACCCACGGCGAAATTGAACTTCAATTTATCTGCAAAATGTTGGGATCAGTCACATAGACGGGAGTATGATTTGAGTCTTCGAATATGAGTGATGTGCAAACTTTTGGGTGTCCGATCAGCATGCCGAAAAACGCAAACCGTGCCCTTTAAACACCAAGAAGCAACTGATGGTTGACGTTTCTTCTTGGCTTTTTCCTTCGGAGCGTCTTCGGTGAAAGAGAGCCTGATCGGGATCTTGGCTTTGGATGGCATGGCTTTCAAGCAGAACTTTGAGAGCGTATCCGCGCATTTATCACTAGGTGATGAAAAAGCCCGGTTGGATCCGCTTGAGAACTTGGAGGTATATTTCGACGCTCTAGAAAAGCGATTTGAGTCAACGACTTACTAATAACTATCGTTACCCTTGACAAAACTCCAGCCATTTACATCGATCACATAACTCTTCCCGCGTACTCTCAAAATATCGAAACCGCAGATGTTTTGGCTGAAAGCACAGCTGATCTTCCTCGCGATTTCGCGCTCCTCTGCCGTCAACTCGATTATATATCTAATTTCCTTCCCATCTAAATTCCGTTTTACAATCCCGTCCACCACAGGCGATTTGCGCGTTTCGGCATGCACGATATCTGGTCCCAACGTATAGATTTTGATGTCCTCACTGTTGTCAGTCTTCATAAACTGTTCATAGACGTATGAACCCTCTTGGCGAATTTCGCAGAGGTCGGGGTCCAACGTTGATGATTGATTAGCAATCTAGATATCCAGCAGCGTAAACCAGGAAGAAGAAGAAAATCAGCTGATGAAGACAAGAAAAACCGTTTGATGAGTTGTATGGTTGCTTCTAAGAAATGTGATCACGCAACTTTACGAAACAAACGTCGGCCGCCCATCCAGTTTCCAAAGTAGATGTGAATATTGTGATCCTCGCCGCTAACAGGCTTTTCCACAAAAGGTTTCTCCATTCGTTTCCCATCAATTATCAGCGCTGTGTCACCCTCAAGCTCGACGGATTGGGGTAATGGACGCGGTTCATTGAGTTTGATGCCCAACCGAGCCTCCATCTCGCTTGCAACCTCTGGGTCAAGACGTGGACCACCATCTCGACTGAGCTCTAGTCTAGCAGGAGTGGGTACTCCGATTCGATCTAAGACTGCCAATACTAACCGACGGTCCCAAAAAATCTACAAGGATATACCACATGGATGTCAATGATGACTGACCAGAGTTTGTCTACAGATGTGACGCGTGAACTATGCTGGCACTACCCTGAGTGATAGAAATATAGACGTGGAAGTGAAGGGGAATTCTTACTTTTTGTAAGGGAAGGTCATTAATCGAGATTGGTTTTCGCAACTTGACATATCGGATAGCTTTGTCCATCGGAAAGCCGGTTGAAAAGAAGCTGATCAAAAAGTCACAAACTGGCCAATACTCCACGTCTATATAACACGCCAAAACAAACCAAACATACATACACAGCAAGTCAGTATCATTAAAAAAATATCCATAGTTTGTATATAGCACGTGTGTATGTATTTGACCGTACCTTCGTCCATGATCACCTTGTCTCCAAAGATGATGCACTCGAATCTATTGGTCGCCACCAGTCGGGAAAGTATGTTGCGCATCGGTTTGGATCGCGCTTTGCGATCCATGGCCGCAATACCAATTTTAATTAAATGATTGTCTTCCTCAGATTCTGAGCCATCCTCAACCCGCCTGGGATTTGCAACTGGAACAGGTGCCATGTATGCGTGATGACGTAATTGACTGAGACGGTGTCGACCTGACTTGCTGGTGAGCCCGTTAGAAGGGGACACCAAGGGGATGAAATGACCTGTTGGAAAATGGATGGACGCCATGAGGTGGATTGATGGATGTGTGTGGTGCAGTAAGTTGACTCAGTTGATAATTTGATCGATGGTGAGTTGGAGGATATCATGGGAACTGAAGGATCATGGTTGAAGTCTATGTTCAAGGTAAATGAAGTATCAGTGGGACTCACTGAATCACTACAGTAGCTCGATCTGCTAATTAGGCTCGATAATCAAGACTGAAAGGGGTGTTGTACTGGCGTGAGATTGTACTAGTGGATTGAGAGAGAGAAATGTGGGTTGAGATTGGTTTTGAAGTTCAAAAGTGGAGTCAATTAAATAAATAAAACCTTGTACTTCATGGATGATTTGGTGGACTCCAATCTGTGAGATGAGACAGGGTTAGACGAACGCAAATTAGAGACAAAAGTGTCGAGGCTTCAGTCGAATTATTCACAGCTCTGGCTCACACTTTCTATGACAGCCCATGGCATTCGACTGTCTTATTTAATTTCTATCGCTCATGATTTTATCTTCAGTTTTGGACTTGCAGTTTCTGCCGAAACCTGATCTGCTGTTCAGGACACTGGGAAGAACCTACAGAGGGAGACAAAACGACATCCTCATTCAGAGCAAAGATGCTTGGAGTACCTACACAGGAGTAGTACCATGGACCTCAGACAGGCTCATGAAACATCTTTAAAATCTTGAGAAAATTGCCCCGGTGTTGGAAAGAAGAGCTGGCAGTCAGTCACATACAGCCAAACTAGATTTTCAAGTCCTTCTACTGGTTGTAGCTATTCGGGACAGTCGATAATGGCAGTCTGTCAGTACCAAACTAGACAGCCAAATTCCAAACCAACTCCACTGGGAAAAAGAACTATGGCTTGTGTTGTGAATTGGGTAAGCACACAATAGTACCAACTAAAAGTTTGGAAATTTGATCTATGAATTGAACTATGCCAAAAGGTAGCAAGCAAAGTTAGTGATGAGTTTCTTGTTTTGGAATGCCCCAGAGATTACTCAAGAGTACTACCTATAGGGCATTTCAAGGTGCTACTTGATCTTTCAGGATTCCAATGCATTAAGATATTCGGCACAAGTTTATGCACACTCTTACCAGAATTGAATTTGCATCATATAGAATTACCAAACTTGAAACTAAGTACCTAGCTCCTAGGAAGCTATCTGAGCAACTAACCCACATTTTTCATGGGCGTACACAGGTTTATGTATGAAACCACATTTGTTTGCAAAAGTTTGAAATGGAAAATTCTGGATTCACCACCCACAAGCATAAAAAGGTGGGTCAGCTTGTCAGGCACTTTCCTAACAGATTTTTGGGGTTCTTTACCTGACCCCTGTGCCCCTTGAATTGTTTTTAATATGGCCTTGTATACAGCTTTTACCATAAACTGGGCCCTCAAAGGCCCCCCTCCCTTGGCCAAAGCCCAAGATAGTTCTTTCATATTGCTTGTAAGATTCTCTTTATTTCTGTACATTCCTGGATCAGCCCAGAGGAGTTCCCCTTAGCCAAAGGCACAAAATTATTGGCTGGCGCTGGACTCCTGCAAGCTGCGAGTTACCACAACAATGGACCCGGGACAGACTCGTTCTATGGGGTCGGGCCATACCCCGCCCGGTCGATGGCCTTCCAAGTCGGCCCCGACCACCGCCTGTGATCGATCAGGATTGATCGTCGAACTTCCTGTTTCGTAGTACCACATCCAACACCACAATCCACCCACCACTGACCGCGGTCAACTTGATCTCAACCCTTTCTTAGTCTCACATATGTCTCTCCTGGATAAGTTTCAGGCAACAGCCAAGAAAGTGAGTAAATTTCTGCATCTGCTCACTTTTGTTTATGCATTTCCGCCTTGCGGTGAATGGGCGATGAATGATGTCATTGATCTATTGGCTTGTCTCCTCACTGCGACATCTCGCCACGACAGGTCGGCACTCAGGCGACCGCATTCAGCCGAGATGTGGCTTCAATGGCCAATGACGGAAGTCGACAGCTGGCAACGGGGTTCAAGCTGGAGTCAGAGGTTAGCCTCATCGATCATCATCTGACTATGTCTACACCAGAAAACACCCATTGACGCTTTGTCAACCTCAAAGTGCGAACGCGCCGCCAAGATCCTTCAATCTTTTCTTGCCGACCCCGAGCACCCTGAATCCGCACTCAATTCAATTCCTAAAGCTGTCCTCCAAAACGCGCAAGGTGATTCACGACATCGACATCCTGTTGTTTCCGTGATGTACTTAGCTGGTCCTCTCATCTCGCCTGATTTTTGTCCAGGGCTCGCCATCTTCACGATCTTGAAAGTGGGCTTCGTTTGGTCCGGCAAAGCGGGTTCGGGCGTGGTGCTCGCTCGACTTGCGGATGGCTCATGGTCAGCTCCTAGCTGTATTGCTACCGGCGGCGTTGGGTTCGGACTCCAGATTGGGGCAGACTTCAGCGAATTGTATGTCATTCCATGGCGCCAGCTAGTCATAGGTCCTCAGCAAATTCGCTGATCTTTTCTTCTATGCTTGTCTACTTGTCTGCACGGAAGTGTGGTAATCTTGAACTCCGAAGAAGCTGTCAGAGCCTTCGCCACAACAGGGAATTTGACGATTGGGGGTACGTCTATTCCGTTGCTCATGGGTCGTACAGCGCTCACTAGAATCGAATTATACGTATTGTTTAGGAAATTTGAGCGCGGCTGTCGGACCAATTGGAACTGGGGCGGCTGTGAACGCAAGCTTACTTCATCCTGCTCCATTGTTCACGTATAGTAAAAACAAAGGTGGGTATTTCATTATACATGGCAATTCAGACCCTGACCTGATCGACGCACCGACTTTCCGTATGCGTCTTCCAGGCCTCTTTGCTGGTATTTCGCTGGAAGGCACCGCATTGATCGAACGTGTGAGTCACATCCTACCATTTTCCAGTCAACTCGAGCTGACTAGTTTGGAACACTTGTCATTATGCCAACGCAGAAAGATACAAATGAAGCTTTCTACGGTCAACGCATCCCTTCACTCGATATCCTCTTGTGCGTTTCTCGCGACGAAGCTTGAAGTTCAGTCCGGCGTATAGTGTGCTGATTTTCTCCCCATAAATTTCCTTATTCAGAGGCAAAGTTCCCCCGCCTGAGGCTGCCTCACAACTATATGATGTGATCGAAACAGCTGAACAAGTCGATGAATCGGGTCTCCCGCAGGAGTCATTTATTCCAACTGGCTTCACTGCTGGTCCAACTGCTCCCGGTGGGGCAACTTCGCGCACATCTCCGACGTCGGCTAAAACACCTGGGGAAACAACCAACCTCTTTGATGCGGGTGATGTACACTGAGTGGCGAAGCAAGCTGCTTGCGAAGAGACAGAAGATCGTACCACTTTCATCTTTGCCCATCTATCTTGCCTTCATGCATCGGTCTACTTGTGTAACCGACACACAGTAGATGGTTTGACTGGTCACCCACCTACACATGCCACTTTGTTTCCTTGATCTTCATCCCCACCTTTCAAAGCTATGTTTATCGCCTGCAAAACTGAACACTATCTCTTTTTTTATGGAACTTGGCCATGTAAAGCATCTGACTGTTGTATTGATTCGAATCATTTATCAGTCTTGGTGCATATACGTACAAAATTGAATTATAATGATCCTGCCTCGAGCGCTCGAGGCTCAGAAGTTTGAATTGTACGGTGTCCCAAATTCCAAATTCGTAACCGAGATTATATCATCCGCGCATGGGCAGCATTGGCCGAAGGACTTGTTGGTTGAGCTTGCTTGTGGATTTCAGCCCACATGCTTTCCTCAAGTTGAAAAAAAAAAGATTCGGCGAGCTGAAATCGACATTCTAAACAATTACTCGATGGTGTTTATCGATCGACAAGGCTCCTCACAGCCCCGACCTTTTCACCCACTACCCTCCATCTACCCCAATTCTTGGTTTCCTCCTCATCATCGGTCGTCGCCGCCAATCCAAAGCCCATACCCTTTTTCCTGGCTACCAAAGCCACGTATCCACTTTCCTCTGGTCCGGGCATGTACCAACACCCACCTGAAAGATGGATTTCACCTAGCACCGCTTCCGCATCACGCCCATGCCCAAGGTTCGAGTCGGATCCGTAGCGATGATTGAATTCGTCCCATATCGGCGAAAGCAGGTCCAACAGCTCTGGAAGCACATCGGGTGTGACACCTGAACCGGGCATCAACCTCGGGTGGCGTCTCGGTGAATTTGTGACCTTGGACAACGACTGCCGTTGGATGATGATGAGGTCTTTCATCTTCTTCATGGCTCCTGCCTCGCCAAAGTTTTTAGAGCCGGCGCTGAAAAGGATCATAAGTTGAGGAATCAATACTGCAAGTCTTTCAGGTGTTAGATACTTAAATTTTGTTCTGTCCTTCAGTCCTAAAGATTTACCACGCATTGTAACATAATGACAAAAAAACACAGCACTCACCTCGTCAAAATTCTAGTGATTCGACCTCCGAGACTCAGAATGTCCTCATAAGCTAAATCGCGAAATATGAAAGTTGATGGGGAAAACACTTTAGCAACATGCAATCACACCGATTTACCAAGAAACCACCGATGAAGTTAAGGGAACAAAAATGAAAGTAGGATGAATGCAAGGAAGAAAGCAAAACAAGATGATCCAAACGAATTCCTCGTCTTTTCTCTCTCGCACCTCTTCTCCTCTTACCTTGGGCTTGATCAAGCACCATATCAAATGCGCGATGAAAAGTAATCGCAAGATCACCTGCTGCTTCGATCAACCTACGTCCCTTGGTCACTTCATAAGTCAACCATCATCCCATCGATCTGATCATAAGAAAACCAAATACACACCTTGCCATCGTTACCGTATCCACTCCTCCGTCCGAGTTTAACGCCCCCGCCACGATACCTTGGACGCCTGCGTCCCTCTGAGGCTTTCCCTCAAACTCTTTACCTCCCGTGACTCGTTTCTGATGATCCACAAACTTTCGCAGCTGCCAGATCTCAGCCAACATGGTCTCAACCTCATCTGAAAGATAAACGAATGAGCCAACTCTGGGCCGGATCATGACCTAAACCAAAAATTGCCACAAACTTGATCACTCTTGTAAAGCTTCCGAATGGGTAATGGGAAACGCATACTGACCATCAGTGGGACCGAGGGTAATCGATCGGTGATGAGGCTCACGAGTCCCATACTTCCACTCGTACCACCACCAATACCTAGGTTACTACAAACTTCTAATCGATTCGCTCCATTTTCCACTGCGCTAAGGCAACAAAGGCCAATCAAAGACATATTATTAAGTTATGTGTCGACGCGGGATGTGGAAAGGTCTAAAAGACCTTTGGGGATGCTTCTTGAATCCTCACCATCTTGCGCTCTCGAGACTATCCACACAAACCTCAACTAGAATTCGCATCTGTGATTTGTTTGTGTGTAGATCTATCTCAACCCAAGGAACGGATATGAGACTTGATGAATAAGTGTAAAGCTTGACAATGCTTACAATATCGTATCTTATCGGATCCTATAAATCTGTCGGAGTGATGCGGGCACAGATTCATAGACCCCCTTGAACTTTGAGACCGTGGGCGTCTCATGAGGTTCGGGGTGATATCACCTGATCATCCCACCGGCCATCATCTGACTTTTACATCTCTCGTGTCTCGTGACTTGACTTTGCGATCACAACATATGTGTAGCCATGACCCAAAATCTGAGAAGAGCAATTTCGATGGGGTCTGCCAAGCTCTCAACGTGAATTTCACGACAAAATTCCAGGTCACAACTCAACCGGTCAGAAGGTCATCCAATGTCACTGGGCTTTCATCCTTAGGAGGTAGGGTGAATCACATGACCGGAGAGCCAAGTTGGTGGGATGTAATGATATTCATAAGACACATTTACAACAACAGAGCTCAGAGAACATAAGTTGCATGAGGAAATGGATCGGGAAGCCCGAGCTTGCGGTAAGGCTGCAAGTAGGCAGGGCAAGTTAGGACGATGGTGAAATCATCAAGAAAGCATAAGGGTGGACTGTAGAGGACCGGTAGTGTGTAATTGCCAAGCCCAAAGGCGAAACAAATGGGGATTGACGGGAAAACTATGTACATGAGCGAACCTGTTCATGAGACGATGGTGGAGGCAGTGGCACTCTCGTATTTAAACGAGGGCGAGAGTTGGGATTTCGTCTTGTAGTATCGGACAAGGCGGTGGATACGAGACTCGATGAGAATTAAGCGGAACTACATAGCGAAGTTGTGATATGTGAGCGGGACGATCACAAAGCCAATCAAAAGCCATCAAGAAAATCACGCACCTTAGAGTCCTTGTCTTTACGGTTACGTTCCAGATGCTTCCGAACGGAGACAGCCTTCTTGATGAGGTGGTAGAGATCTTCGGGAAGCTCGGGAGCAAGACCTTTGACATATAAGCAAAGAGAGTGAGTCAAGAGATATCGAGGAGGGAAGATGGGCACATGAGAACTTGGTCTGACCATTGCCCTTGAGGATTCGCAAGATCTTAGCACCAGTGACGCTCTTGACTTGAGCAATACCGTGACTGTCTCGGAGAACAACACCAATCTGGGAAGGAGTCATACCCTTACGAGCAAGCTTGAAGATCTGCTCGGAGACCTCTTCGGGGGTGATCTTGAGCCATCTTGGGGGGGTTCGCTTGTAAGGGAGAGCGGAACCGGCGATACCCTTGTGGGGGTTGTGCATGCGACCCTAAGAGAGCAGTGGCAATCAATCCAAATCAGCACAAGTTCATTGAGACTGTGAGGGGGAAAGTCATGGTAGTGATGACATGTTGAGGAATGTACCATGATGAGAGACTTGAGTTGTTTCTTCTCTAACGAAGAAGTTTAGCCGGATCGGATCTGGAAAAGGGTGGCGTTAGTGATGAGTGAGGTGCATACATCCAGGTTGAGCAAGATAAGTGATTAGCTATCGATGGAGGGATACTGACCCTTGGAAAGAGACATTGAGGGACGCGCAGCAGAAACGTTTAGACAGTCGTACCGAGATGTAATTTTGGCCGGCGGAAGAAGGGGAACGTGCATCTGTCAGGTCAAGTCCAGCAACGCCAGAAGAGCCTCAAGCTACAGGTAAACCGAGGGAGAATTATCCTCACCAAGATTGGGCTTGAGGAGCGCGCTGGTTCGTCGTCGTGTTGAAGATGCACCAGGGCCCGGCGACGAGTTGAAAGTGTGGGATGTCCAGGTTCGGTGGGAGAGAGTGATAGAGACAATTACCCTAACCTAACACACCCTTCTCACTCAAACCACCGGTACCGCCCCCCAACCCAACCTGCCCGCAGCACCCTCTCGCCCCGCCCAATCGACAACACACGACCCTCTTCAAGCGTAAGTTGACTCGAACAACTTCATCCCAGTCTCACCACACCCCCGCTAATCGTTCCTCAAACACTTCTCCTTAATCTTCGTCAGATTACCTTGACCGCGGTCGCCTCAAGAGGTCATGAAGTTGAACATTGCCAACCCGGCCACCGGCCAACAAAAAAGTCTCGACTTTGATGACGAGCGAAAGGTCCGCATCTTTTATGACAAGCGTAGGTCGCCGGCCTCTTCTGTCCCTTTCTTCTCCCAAACCCAGTCCATAACTCTCGATTGACCCGACCTCCATTCGTTTAATCATCCTGCTCAGGGATGGGCCAAGATGTTGAGGCCGACCCCCTTGGAGATGAATTCAAGGGTTACATCCTCCGGATCAGCGGTGGTAACGACAAGCAGGGTGTAAGTCTCACTCTTGGCTTCCGTTGCATGCTCCAGTTCTCTTGTTTCTAATCGATGTTGTCTTTTAATTCCTCTCCTCTCGCATAGTTCCCTATGAAGCAGGGTGTCTTGGTCCCCAAGCGTGTCCGACTATTGCTTTCCGCCGGCCACTCCTGCTACCGTCCTCGCCGAGCCGGTGAACGTACCCGAAAGTCCGTGCGTGGATGCATCGTCGCAGCCGATATTGCCGCTCTCTCCTTGATCGTCGTCAAGCAAGGCGAGAACGATATTCCCGGCCTCACCGACACCGTTCTCCCTCGCCGATTGGGTCCCAAGCGTGCGACCAAGATCCGTCGCTTCTTCAACTTGACCAAGGAAGACGATGTCCGCAAGTTTGTTGTCCGTCGTGAGGTCACCAGCTCCAAGAAGCCCGATGCCAAGCCTTACACCAAGGCCTCCAAGATCCAGCGTCTTGTTACACCCGTCAGTCCCCCCCCCCC
>MU167341.1:47059-67606 GCA_015951145.1 Cronartium quercuum f. sp. fusiforme G11
TGACAATTCATGACGTTGCCTTCGAATCGCTCACACCCCATCTTCCCCCATAATCTCAGGTCCGCCTCCAACGCCGCCGACATCTTCGTGCCCTCAACCGTCGCCGAACAGAGGCCCAAAAGGTCCAGATTGCCGAGTACAAGGCTATTGTGATCAAGCGCCAGGCCGAGCGCAAGGCCAAAGTTGCGGCTGTCAAGTCCCGGAAACGTGCTCTGTCAGTTTAAGCTTGATGCTTGGTGTTGCAATCCAACCTGAGCTGTCGAGTGGGGCTTTGAAAAATGCAATGGTGAACGACTCTTTGCGTTGTATTGTCCCACTGTTCCTCAAGTCACTCTTTGATGACTGTAATCTGCTATGCCATCCACATACGCACTTATTCAACCCTATGGCCAGAAAATCATTCATGTTTTTTTTTTCCTTCGTACCCCCTGCTTGTTGCCATCTTGATGCCCCCATCAATGTGGTGGTTTCTTCGGTCCCTCAGTTTTTGCTCCACATCATGTGTGAAGCCTGTTGCCCATAGTGCCATGTTTACTGAGTCCACTTGATTCGCCCGAAGCCACATCCTCCTGTAGCTGCTCTTTTGATGCGGTTGCTCTCACTGATATTGAAAGTCAAACTGGTAAACAACAAGTACCCTTGTCCACCTTGCTCCAGCTTTGAAGACATACTAAACCCTCAAGACTATCTGGTGTTAGGCTGACCTGGTTGTTGCTCCAGATTTCTTTGGCAGAGAAGGCAAGTTCAGAGACCACACTATTACTTGGTGGAACTCCCAAGTTGGCTTTTGGTCAGCTTTGCCAAGATTATAAATTTTAACTTGTTGGCCTTCCAAAAGAAGAGAGGGTCACAGCTTCTGGGCTTGCAATGTGCATTCAAATACACATCCACCTCTTCCTCTAAAGTTACCCACAAGGTCAAAAAGTTCTTGAGACCACTTGGAGAAAACTATGGGCACTGAATTAGTCAGATTATTGTTGCTGAGGCTGAATACATAGAACTTACAAGCACTGGTGATGAAGAACTTCTTAAGAGCTTCTTGCTTGGCAAGCCCAATATGGTCAAAAACAGTGTTGGTGATTTTCCAAGGATTTGAACAGGGCTTGAGTATGTGGGCACAGAGGTAGATTGGCTCACAAAGCACCTCCATGTGGTAGGGAAACAGCTTTTCTTCCTTTGGAACCATGACTGGTCACAGTGAGCTCAAAGTGATTTTTGTTGGCCCTGAGGACTGCTCAGCTGTCCCACAGACTGTCAAACACCAATTACACAGAGTACTGTAAGAGTACACATGTAAATACAAGTGTAACATAAAGATTACATATAGTACTAAAAAAAAGTACCTAGGTAATTTTAATAGTAAAACAACATTGAATATATGTACAAACAACTAATAATGAATAATCACAGCACAGGCTCAGTTTCAAGAGCCTTAAGTATGTACTTATAACAGGAATGGATACACAACACTGTAATAAGTACTCAACCACAAGTTGACCAAGGGTTGTCATAGTAACCCAAGCAACCACAAGTTAACCAAAGGTTGTCATAGAAACCAAAGCAAACCACAAGTAGGCCATTAGCCTGATAATGAGTGACAAGCCTGAGAATGGTATATATATAAACTCTCCTCCCCAGGCCAGGAGATGAAAAAGCTGTGAAATTATAGTATAGCATGCCAGTCTATAGCAATAATAAAGAAATGCTTATATCAGGATAACCCCAGTGTCACTCCTCTTCCACCTCATGGCACTCTTATGATTGCTCTTTCCTTATGCTCAAATTTAGCTGGGAAAGAGTAAGCAAACACATTTCACTTTCTTTTCACTCTTTTCTATTCTACTCATCATTCCTTTCTCTGTCATTTTTCTTGCTCAAGCACAAGTACCTGGCTCTAATATGTTTCATTTGGCTCATGTCTGACTGTCAACAGATATTATAGAGAAATTTGTTTCTTTCATACTGACAGCTCCTGAGCTCTCTTATCCCACACACTTCTATCTAGGTCAGCATGTGTGGTCATTAATCAAGGGTTGAAGAGTTGCTCAACCTCATATTGATCATATTTGTAACAGTATACCACACCTCAAGGACCTGAAAGTCTTCAAAAGCTAGTGTATGACACTGCTAGCATTTAGAATTCTCCTTTGGGGGGAAACACATCTCAGCAAGAAATTGAACCTTTACATGTTCTTCTATGGTAAAAATAGCTCATATATAATATTTCTGAAAAAAATTCCAAGAAATTCACTAAGGTTTTATTTCAGATTAATTTCTCAGATCTAATTTTTTCATCTTTTTCTGAAGAGAATTACATATAAATGTAAGAGTCTGTATTCTTTCATTTTCCCTGCTGAACAGCATTTTCAAATGTGAGAGCATTATTAATGCTGACAATGTAAGGCTTTTAAGCTCAGTTACCAAGATAAATAGAGTTATGTCAGCCATGGCACAATCTGAGGAAACCAGATTGTCTCATGACTGACAGAGTACATATATTTTACATACAGTACTGATAAAATTACACATGAAATCAGTACTGTAATCACTTTTACATACAAGTACTGATAAAATTACATATGAAATCAGTACTGTAATCATTTTTACATACAGGAATGTAACATACACACAGTACTGTATTCATTTACTGTAAATATCTTACTGTGAGACATGAACACTTGTAATTATGCATATTACATGTAGTTACTGTAGTGTAACAACCAGTACTCATACTGTAGCATTTAGATGCTTAAAATGGGAAAGGCTTTGTGGACTGGACACTTGGATGTATTTTGTTGTGATTCCTATTCCTCTTTAAGATATCTCTTTCTCTAATTTGTTCACATGTTTCTCTGGTTTTGTAATCATTAAGACAGACCCATATAAGTCTGTCACAAGATCAAAGAAGACCAGTCTCATGGTTTTGGTTTTAGTTGGACTGTGCATGTGTATTGGTTGAAGAATTCCAATGAGTCACTGATACAAAAGTGATCCAAATGGGGTTGAGCAACTCTTCAACCCTGATCACAAGCCCACACTGACCTAAATTGTCAAGTGTGGGATAAATAGACACAGGCTGTCAGTGGGAAGAATCTGAAAACTATATATTCTACAGACAGCCAGTTTCAATATAGAGTCAGGTACTTGTCAAGGAAAATATAGACAGACAAACAAAGAAATGAGAGGACTATGAAGAGAAATGGAGGTAACTTACTCTTTCCCAGCTATAATTGAGCTTAGGGAAAGAGTAGAACTTGGGTCCATGAGAGTGAAGAGAAGTAGCACCGGAGGCTACTTGATGTTAGCATACTATACTTCTGATTTTACATGCGTTACTGACTTTTCTCATTGGTCACACACAGTGCTGCCTCATCTGAAACCAACTGTGCCCATCTGGTGGAATGGAATACAGAAGTTCCGGAGCTTGGACCATGGACCTTACACTGCCAACAAAGACATCTAGGACAAGCTTGTCTTAGATTTCCTCGGACAGGCTTTGTCCTAGTTTTTCCTTGTCCAAACAAGGAACATCTAGGACAACTCTGGTCCTAGGACTTCTAGAACAACCATGTCCTAGTAGTTTCTGCTGGCGATGTTAGCTTCATTGTTCCTTGATAATGGCACTGGTGGTAATGTGGGCTCATGATTTCTCATCTATTTTCTCATTACATAATTAATGGCTGATTCATTCATTTGTAGCCTAATGAACTTCTTGTTTTCTCTCATAGTTCAACTTATTTCTCTTACTCTCAGTCTCCATAAATACTGTCTCTCTTTCTTTTGTTTTATTCAATCATTTTATTATTTACTATCATTAGCACTATTATTCCTTAGAAATACTAGTCTTGAGAAACTGCCATCTTATACCTTTTGGATTTGATTCTTAATTCCTTGCTTAGAGCTTCTTGGACATCAAATTTCTCTCTCTAGTCATCAAGAAGAACTAATCTTGTGATAAGTAAGTCTGAATTGACTTGTTTATCAATTCAGAAGTGCAAGTCATATCACAATAAGACCTCTATTGGTGTGTAGTATAAACTCACTCTCTGACAAGTTACATTAGTGTGAAATACTTGTAGAACACTCAGCCACATTGTCTTCGATCAAAAAAATAATCCATATCACTAATATTAATGAACCTTGAAATAAACACAAGGGGTGAACTGGATTAAAAGGGCATTAAAAATATGATGGCATGGGTATAAGAGTTGGATTAATTGATGGAGGGATGATTCTATGGGTCCAGAAAAAGGGAAAGAACTGGTTTAGACTGAGAAGAATGGTTTGTGAAAAACAATTGGTCATTTTAGTGTGGGTAGGTGTGTGATAGGCTGTTTCAGGTGCTAGGAGATTGTATTGCATGTAGAAATGTGGGACTTACATTAAGTACATCATATCTGGTAGTATATTTGAAGCTCAGGTAACTGAGTACAACACAAATTTTAGATTAAGAGAAACTGCAGAAACCCTGTCTTGACATGAGTTTATCAAAACCAAAAGAAATTTGGGGATTTGGAGAAGGTACTTGAAGATGGATTTCAGGTGGGAAGTGTTAATGTGAAAGTTTCTAATGGTTTATGGAGCTTTCAATTGAGGGTGTGAGCTTCTTTAAAGGGGGTAACTTGGAATTTGGGGGTGATTTGAGTGTTTTTGTTTGTTTGAGAGTGAATAGATGGGAATAAGTTGATTTCAATCTGTTTTTCTCTCTCTTGGCATACTTGATGGAAGATGGTGAAGACATGTGATTGTGGTATGGGTATTTGTCAGGTGTTTTTTCTTTTTTTTTTAAAAAAAAAAGGTGATTTGGGGATTTGGACTATATTCTTGTGTGTGTGTTCAAAGTGTAAAGATAGGTCTATAGGGTGTAAGTCTCTCCCTCTTGTTCTGGGACTTTATCTGTAGCTTCAATAACATAAGGCTCTTCCATAAGAGTGATTTAGAGTCTTATTAATTCTGGACAAAACAGAAATTCTTCTTTTGTCAGTTCTTAATCCAGATTGCATATTCAAAATTGGATAATTATTGGTGTATGGCTGTCAGCCTAGCTCCAAGAAAAGTGTATAAAAATCACGAAATCTGGCTAGCTACTAAGGTAGTTAATTTATTTTATTGTGGATATGTTCACAAATAAATTAGTCAAGCCTTATCTGAATATATCAGGCTTTGACAGAAGTCAAGATATGTTTGCACTTCTCTTCACTGACTCATATTGGCCATGGCAATCACTCTATGGTGAGTTTTCAGTATACAACAGTTGTGTAACAGGGATTGATTAACCCAAAATGGAGTATATAAAGTTATAGAGTGTCCAAGTAATTAGTACTTGATCCAGAAACACATTTTAATTAGTACTTGATCCAGAAACACATCTAAAGTGATATAGAAAAGAGGCACTGCCAAGATATTTGTATCGGATGGGCCTATCCGATGTTCTATCACCCTGAGATATGCGATGCAGTGTCAGTAGGATTAGGTGCGATGGAATTACACTGCAATATGGTGTCAGAGCATTAGATACTGATAGTAATTCCATCGCACCTAATCCTACTGACACTGCATCGCATATCTTGGGGTGATAGAACATCGGATAGGCCCATCCGATACAAATATCTTGGCAGTGAGGTGACAAATAAACTGACTCTTATTTTACTTCTAGAGGGAATATTTGTCAAAAATTTAGAGGAATTTGATGAATTAGAGATCTAGTATATGTAATAAAGCAAGAAATCAATCAAATAACTCATAGAAAGAAGGATGATCATGAAATAAAACTCCTAGAAATGAAACATACAACTCTACTAATGATTCCTTAGAATATAAGAGGGATATGTAATAAAATATACTAGTGTATATAGGTATTTCTGTTATGAAGTGTTATATTGATGATGATCTATTTCCACGAGCAGAGGGATGACCTTTTATAGATGATCTGAGGCCTGTAAGGTACTCACAATTTTGATTTTTCAATTAAATCTAATAACTTTCTCATTGTAGAATACATTTGATTCTATTATTTCATGATTACAGTAGTTATTGAGTGGGAAATATTAAATTATCTTGTTTGGTCAATTGTGAAACTTTTCCTACTCGAGGCCAAGGATATAATACACATCTGTAGTATATTAGTTGACAAGCTAGATTTGCTTCCTCATGATCATTTGTATTTAAGTTATTTCTCATGTCAAATTTGTATGTATCATGTGTGAACTCTTAATTGAACTACTGTACATTGTGTGAAAGGTTCACACACATGTGTTTATCTCTCTTGTGGTTTACTTACATATTAGATATATGATCTGTCACTGATTCAACTATGTGTAGATCATTTGTATTACCCGCGGATCTGTCTATGATCTACTGTACTGTAGTACACATGTCAATATTACAGCTACAGTATATTTGATAACAGTTCCTCAATGCGAATCATGTGTTTAATTAATAAAACTGTCATCATTTCAACTGTAACTCTAAAACTACACTAGCTACGCTGTATTGAAGTTCTACAGTACATTTCTTCAAAATATATTGGTTATATATGAGCTTACTTAGTTAATAGAGTTATCACTTAACTCTAAAATAAGACTATAGGTTATTTGGTCTGTAGAATCCAAATCTAAAATGATATTACACTTATTACTTACTCATTATAAGTGTATGTGCTTTGTAACATATTTACATATGATTTACTGTGTAACTTATATCTTTTCAGTGTTTCCTGTAATATGTAACTATGGTTTATTTCATGTGTAGAATTCATTACTGAAATAATAATATTTAGTTTACATATGGGTAACATATGTAATAGTCACTGTAACATTTTTGCACTTATGTTACAGTATGAATTACAACTCTTCTATCTAAGCTGCACTGCCAATATATTTGCATCGCATGGAAGCTTGCTATGTAACATAGCATGTCTTCATGTGATACTATGGACCATTTTCCAAGGTAGGGACCTTGGAAAATAGACCTATTGCATCGCATCTTGGCCTGCTATGTGACATAGCATGCCTCTATGCAATGCAATTTTCTTGGCAGTGCTGTAATATGTAACTATATGTAATATCACATGTAGATTCCATTTCTGTAATAATAATCCTCAGTTGTTAAGTACAGTATTGTGTTTTATACTCTTGAAACTGAGTATGAGTTGTAATTGTCCTTGTTAGCACATGGCACTTTGGTGCTCAGGGCTGACAATGGCTGATTTTGTAATATTTTGGCAGTACAAATCCTTTCAAGTTCTTGGGTTGTATCCCCAAGGAGGCTAGAATTTTGTAGCGTCTTTTTTATCCTTTAAGTTTATGGGTACTTGATTCAACTCTCTTAAGCCAGGTTAAAACCTCTTAAAACCTTTGTTGAAGTCTTGTGTGTATCTTAGAGTGGTATTTTTTAGCGTATATTGTTGAATCAAGAAGTCCTACCCAAGTTTTGCCCTGGCTCAGAACACTGCACTGCCAACATATTTTCATCGCATGGAAGCTTGCTATGTAACATAGCATGTCTTCATGTGATACTATGGACCATTTTTCAAGGTCCCTACCTTGGAAAATAGACCTATTGCATCGCATCTTGGCCTGCTATGTGACATAGCATGCCTCTATGCGATGCAATTTTCTTGGTGGTGCTGGGTGTTCCATGCCATCTGCTCAGACAAGGAGCCCCACCAGTCTTTCTGTATCTGCCTCCTATCCCTTCCTAACCCAAGAAAGAGCCCACACAGGTTTACTCCGTACAGGTTGGAGGTGGTTGATGTTGTGGCCCCGGAGCCGGGTTCACTCGGGGCAAGACCGCGGCACCGGCGAGAACCTATCTCGAGAGCCGGCGGATGCGCAGGTTCCACATCATTCTGTTGTGTGTCCACCTCCGCATGTCCGAACTCATGGTATCTTCGCATCCCCAATAGTTGGGAGCCTGCTCGAAGGCTCGAAGGGTGGTATAGACCGCAGGTGGACTCCAGTACACTCCTGTCGGTGGGTCGGAGTCCGGCGGAAGTTGGGGGAAATGGTTTTCGAGTTTTCTTGGGACTCGTATTGAGGATAGGGTATAGGTTTACACCAGGGACACGGCTGCGCCAAAGCCATATATACATGTAGACATGTAGACGTGGAGGTTAGGTTAGAGAGAGAGAGGAAATACTGAACGCCTCGTCAGACAGTTGGGTCATCCATTCATCTTTGACCTGACTGACCGACGAGCGCGTGCGTGGAAGAGAGAGAGAGAGAGAGAAGTGATACTTACTAGAAGCTTAGCGACAACAACTCGAAACCAGAAAGTTTCAGAATTGACTGTATCTTTTCCTTCCTTTTCTCCAGACTTTGTGATCATGTGCATGCGAACATAACACCATTGGAAACCGAACTGTGGAGCGAGTCAGCAGAGGAAGGAAAAGGAAGCTTACCTGTGTTTTACGCCATGACAATCACTATGTGCTGTTTCGGATCCCGCGCGCTAGCCGACGTCGGTACAGTGCGTGAGGCCGTGACGCTGACAGGTGGCGTGACAGCCGCGTGAGGCGCCACAAACCGGCCAGGGAGGTCATGCTCCCCGCTACTTTAGAGCCAAGTCTTGGAGGTGAGAGAACCTGAAGGAGAGAGATATTCACTGCTTCATGCTGCTTAATCAACCAGGTGTATAGCAGCTTACAACAGGGAAAGGCTGACACCTTACATCCAATCCATTTGGGTCGGTTGAACACGTCCGACTGCGTAAGTCCCTCGCTGACTCCAACGGGCTCGGACGCCGACCTGGAGCAGATCGAAAGCCGCGAGGTCGGCGTTGGACTTTAGAATGTAGAACCAAAGTGGGACTTCAGATATCTTGACTGTATCTTTTGGCAGTCATGGATCTGCAGACAGGTAAATCGATTGCACGTTGTTGTTTTTTTACGTGTATTTTTGTACTAGACAATACACCTCAAGTGATAGACTATGTAAAAGTCGTCTTAGTAACGCAAGACTGTGAGGTTGTCATCCCTGGTTGACATCAGGTTTGTACTGGTATCCCGTTCAGCGATTACACGTTGAGTGGGGGGCCTTGCTAAATGCAATGCCGCAGAAAGTCACAGTGTAATGGCTCAAGTCGGAGGCAGGCTTCACACGGAGGGGGAACGGGTTAGGTTACCAGAAAACGTGATGATTTTTCACTGCGAAGAATCTCTTGAAGTTCGAGAGAAAGAGGAATATATTTCTGTGTAGGGACAATATTTTATTCACCTATTCGTAACCTGCTGGATACAAAAGGGATTTTGTATGACAACGCTGATCATTTACAACTCATTGTCGGGTTTGTTTTGCCAAAATTCGGTTCTTGTTTATTACAAAATTTTTATTATGAGTTTCATCAGACATCGCTACGAAAATTCACGCCTTCACCTGCTGGATGGGAAACTGACAGAAGTTGCACAAGTTTTTTGAAGGTATTCTTGGCGACTCTGGCCACCGTATGGCAACTTGCCAACAGCTATATGAAACGTGTTTCATGCCACATTCGCTTGTGCCAACACTCATTATTACTCAGTAGCTTTCAGCTTCAGGCCTTCCACAGACTCCTTATAATCGTAACTTCTTTTGACTTTATGAGCTAGAACCGTGTTCCTCATTTTCTGTGCCTTGTTAAAGGATTCTCCAAAGTCAAGATGTGTAAAATCATAAAGCTCTTATGGACCGGTGGTCTGCTCTTACTTGGGGTCACAATTTCTGATGCCCTAAGCACCAAATTGAATAATATTACTATTGCTTTATCGCCTCATCCTACTCATCCAATTCCCAACTTATATGGAGTGATGTTTGAAGATATCAATGTCAGTTGCTGTTTTTTATCTGAAGGAATAGCAAGACCAGTGCTTGGCAAAATGTCCATTTGTCTCACTCATTTCGCTGATTGTTCTATGTTGCATGACACTCATTTTGGCCTCATAGCACTCGGGTGATGGAGGTCTTCTTGCACAATTGTTACGAAACCCCGCACTCCAAATCAAGGACCCGAAAAACGACCCAGTAGGAGCGCTGGAAGCTTGGCGGGTCGTCGGCGATATCGGGCTGAAGGCAGTCGACTTGTCTAAAACTCAGCCTCTTTCTCACGCCTTGCCGAATGCTTTGAAGGTTACAATCCCGGCCGGCAAGACAGGTGCAGTCTTGAATTTGGGTTACTGGGGTAATGTCATTTTCCTTTTCACTTGCCATTCATGAATTCATTCTGAAGCGTGGCATTCTATATCTGCAATTCGCCACGGGCTTCCTTCTACCCATCCCCGCCGAGAAATCCAGGTATCAAGATTAACCAACAATGGACTTACACCGCGACATTTCACGCAAAACTTTCGAGAAAAACGGTGGGCAAGTGCGGGCCAAAGTTAGCTGTTCAACTGATCAGTAGGGACCATCCCAGACCTGTTTTTGTGGAAAAGAATATTACTTCCTCATGTCTTGAACAGACGTGGAAAAAATTTGAGGTCAAGATCCGACCTGATCGATCTGCCACAAACGCCAACAACGCGTTTGCTATCAAGTTTACCTCTAACTCCCAAACTGTCGAAGCTGTACACGTCACACTGGTTAATTTGATCCCACCAACATTCAACAATCGAACGAATGGTGTACGAATGGATTTGGCGGAGGTCAGTCGCCATTCTCTCGCGACAAATAAGTCACTATGTTCCACATATGAGTTTTTTTTTTTTTTTTTCGCCCTGATTGACATAACTATCTCTGGTATCCTTATCCATTTAGACCACAGCTTCCTTGAAGGGAACTTTTTGGCGTTTTGGTGGGTAAGTGAATGGTTCGCAATCTTTGAGTTTACCTTTGGAAGAGAATCCTAAACTGGGTCCATTCAGGAACAATATGGAAGGCTTTTCACCTACCAACCGGTGGATCTGGAATCACACTATTGGACCACTTTCTCAACGACCAGGACGTGTGAGTGTATCCACTCGTAGCGTGAACTCACTTGTCCTGAGTGATCTAATCAACTATGTCTACTTCAGATGGGGAACTGGGGTTATGTTAACACCGATGGTATGAACTTTTGCAGAACCTTTGTGCAAGGTCTGGAAAATATCTGATAAAGGTTTCTGATTTGATACATGGATAGGCTTTGGACTACTGGAAGTTTTGCAATTTTCCGAAGACTTGAAGATGGAATTCATTGGTTCCGTCTGGTACTTTGACCTTGAACAATAAAATTTGATTTTCCCACTATGATCGCTAACAGTGTGCTAACGTTGTGTTGTGGTTACTTCTGGTCTTGTTTGATGGCAGGTCCGGCCTTAGCTTATCACCATTCAGGGCAGTGCCTGAGAGTGAGATAGATAGATACATTCAAGAAGCGAAAGACATGGTAAGCTTTCAACGTCTCCTGCGCCATCAGTATACCAACACACTGAGTTTGGTGGTCAATAGATTAATTTCATCATAGGTCCGACCTCAACTAGGCCGGGCGCTCTTCGCGCTAGCTTAGGTCATCCAGAACCTTTCAAAATGCATTGGTGCGAGATCGGAAATGAAGACTTTCTTAGCAAGAAATCGTATGTCAAAGAAGCATATCCGAGGATGATGTAACATTTATTTGCAAAGTTTTGGTGCTGAAACGTCTGGTTCACTTTTTTTTTTTTGGAAAATCTGATCAGGTACGCCTATCGATGGCGCCACTTGGCTACAGCTCTCATGAAGGAGTTTCCCCAACTCAAATTCATAGCGACCACTCATCCTAAGGATGTAACGCTATCCCCGCCACCCCATGCCTACGATATCCACACGTATTTGAGCCCACAGAATTATGGTGAGCTATTCGCATTTGATATGTATCATACCCTCAGTCCTTCCAATGATCGTGTTATGACTGAATTCAAATTATAGTTCGAAATACGCATCAATACGATACGTGGCCACGAAAGGGGCCGAAGATATTCACAATGGAGGTGAGTTTGACACTGTCCTATAATGGGAGTTTTGATTGTTGTGTTTTGAGCAGCCTATTCACCTAAATCTTTCGAGATAGTTTGCGTCCAATACAAAAATGGGGAAGCTGCCAAGGTCTCCGACTCAAGAAGGCGCTGTAGCCGAAGCAGCATTCATGACAGGATTAGAAAGAAGTAAGTGAAGTATTCTGACCAAAATCAAGATATGGCTGGTTCGAGCATCATATAATAAACATTATGCTCTTCGATTTAATTTTGGAAACAGATTCGGATGTTGTTTTAGGTAAGTTCTTGATTATGAGATATTTTTTCAGCCATACTGAGCTCATTTAAATCTTTGAACGGATTTCATTGTTATGGTCAGGAATTGCCTACGCTCCGACGTATTGTAACACCCAAGTTCCTGAAGCATCTCAATGGGTGAGTACCGATTTTTCTAGCTTAGCATGATCGAGGGCGTTTAGTGCTGATCATTTAATCTTCCCCTTGAAAAGCATCCCAACTTGATAGACTTTAAGTGAGTATAGAATTCAGAGCCTCATTATGAACAATGGTTGGCCTACATCAACGAGAAAGACCAGTGCAAGTGAAGTATAAAGTTTGGGTATTGATCTTTTGAAATGACTTTTGGGGTTCTATAGCGCCATGACCGTGACTAAGACTCCTTCGTACTACGCTCAACAAGTAAGCACATTTCTACTGAAAGATTACCACTAGGCCAAATTACCTGACTCGATTTGTTTTCACTCAAGATGTTTGCACACTTTCTTGGAGACCACTATCTACCGTCCAACCTTCCTACCAAGCCAGGCCCAGTTGACTGGTCAGCTACGATCAGGTCTGTTGGAGGTACAATCTTTCTGAAGGTTTGTTGTATCAATCTGTTCTCAATAGTGTTGGGATTACTTTGCCTATACTAATGCTTGGGAGTTTATAGATCACCAATGCTGATGGAACACCGCATCTGGTCAACATTGTACTTCCCTGGAAACCTGCCGCACGAATAACTATCCATACATTAGTGAACCTGGGCAACTCGAACAACCCGCCCGTGGTTAGTACTGTAGCAACTGGCCCCGGTCAAAAGTTGTCGCATGTTTTGCCACCTCAGTCCGTCGTTGCTATGGTCATCCCCAAGGCTTGAGTTTTTTTTTTTTTTTTCGGTTTTCTAAGAGGCAGGTTATACGGGCTGTGCTCTGTTGAACAAGATGTTTCATTCTCGGATTTTAATTCTCTCCCTGGGTGGTATCTAAGGGTCTGGTACTTACAAAGCACTTCAAAGATACTGGTCATAGCCAACTAAAATCTCAAGTGACTCCTGATAAAATAATCTTGGCAGTAATGATGAAGTAAAGGACAATTTTTTTTTTTTTTTTGCTTGTGCTGTTGTCAATTCAAAGTTTACCATGTTTTCTAGTGTTAAATTGCTACAGTCAGAGAAACTGAAATAGTTTACATAATATTCATCAGCTAGCCTAAATTTAATTTTCAAGTTCTGACTGAAGTTACATCACGGGGACGTATTTGGGTGAATGTCAATCATACATAAGTGAAAATCCTGTACTTACGTAAACTGCACGCTCGACTGTAAGCCAGTCACGAACACGTCCTGGCATAACATTACTAAGTAGTCATCCTGTGACGTAATTTGGTATGACGTCACTAGTAGCGCTGAGTTCGTGCTCAAAGTCTCATAACGTTTGGTGACTCAACTCAACCTTCCATCACAGAATTCCCATAGTCTGGATGGAGAGTACATTTGATTGGTACCTTTCCTGCTCAGCATGCTTTGTTTCCCCGGAAAATACATTGTTTTTTGGGTAACCTTTCAGGTTTTGAACTATAAAGGACAGAGTGGCTTTCGATCTCAGCGCTGATGGGATTCGGGAGAACCCCTCTGAAAAAAGTGTCAGCGAAGGAAATACTTCCTGGGTGGTAGATGATGGGTTCAATACAAGCTCAAAGATGGACTATGCAGTTTTTTTTTTTTAAGGACTTACAACTAACATCGATATAAATTGGTTTTTTTGCAGTGCAACTATCCAAACTGCGAAAACAAGACAACATTTCGTTTTTAGCTCGTACTGGAAATTTTGATGGATATAGTTGCCAAAATTAATATAGAAAAGTAAATCTTGTATAAAAATTTTCTATCTTGCACAAAAAAAAAAAAAAAAAATTCTATTTGCATTAAGCGCAAGGAACACCCAAGAAATTAGAGACAATGATTGAAGCCTGGGAAAAATAGTCCGAGTTCAACGAAGAAGAGACCAAAGAACATTCCACGGTTTTTGCCTATCTAGAAGCTTTCATTTGGCCAACAAGCAAGAACATTGATTGATGATTACGTAACGTGTGAGGAAACAAGAAAAACTGGCCGAATGAGTAATCTATGGCCTTCATCGATCTTCTCAAATACAGAGCTCTGAATTAACGAGTTTATCCTTTCAGAGAAACAGAGGTCTCTGAGGGGGTGGGCCTGGTGGCCGTGGGGGGCCTCCGAGGTTCCCGAAAGGATTGGAATTGCCATTATTACCGAATGTGTTAGTGTTGCCAAACATGTTAGTATTACCAAAATTGTTGGGAGGCAAGTTTCGGTTGATATTATTGCCACCGGGTGGAGTATAAGTGGTAGTGGTGACAGTACCAAACGCATTACGATCGACCTTGGTGATGGTGGTTCCAACTTGTCGTTTTAGAAGAGCTTGTTGAGAGTGATGTCTTGCTTTTGACAGGGTCTGCTGCTGCTGGTTCATTAGTATTGGAATGGTGGCGTCTTCGGTTAGAGTTGAGCTTTCGCTTCCTGTAAACGACAGAAGCCCCAGTTTTTAAAATTAGAAGAGTCATTTAAACACCAAAAGAAACTAAGAAAAGCAAAGATATAAATCATGGGCATGTTATACCATCCAAGAATTGCTGAGAGTGGGTTCCAGAACTGAGGTCATCTTGAATAAGTGGACGTGTGTAAACACAGACCAACAAAAACATTGAGAAGACTAATAAAACCCATTGTAAATTTGAGCCGAATAGAGACATTATAGAAGACTAAAGAAGTCAACTAGATGAAAGGTATCGAGATGGGTCTTCTATAGAATGAAGATGATGAGATCTGTCGACAGGCGCACAATCAAGTAGGAATTTCAAGAATGAGTTTGACAAGGAAAAAGTTGAAAAGATAGACGTAATATTATAACGACGACCTTGACTAGCAATACCGACGTGGTACTGATACTAAACTTTACTTATACAGGTAAACCAGTACCTTGAATAATAAATAAGGGCTGAGGTTGAGTAAACTTGGGTGTTTGAAAAAAAAGACGGAGCAAAGTAAAGTGGGAAGCTAAATATAGCTTTTGAAAGCCTATGCTCAACGAGGAAGTGGACACCGAGGTGAAGACGAACGCCAGCGAAAACTACCAGTGCCGTCGCAAGTTGGAACAATGTTCTCGGCTATCGCCCACTTGACAACGCTTCGAAGATATGGCTAGCCAGATGACAGCGTAGTATTGACTGCAGTCGTGTCCTTCATTTGCAAATACCAATACCAGGTGGAAGCTATTCGACTAGATTGTCGAGTTGAGCCTGACTCGGTCGAAAAACTTGTAACCGTAACTGGAGTACTGGACGCTGCCAGTTGAAGAAATGTTCTCATGTCGCTTCGGCTACCGCCAAACTGACTACGCTTGTAAAACATGGCTGGCCTGAAGAAGCCATAGTATTCAGGTCGTGTTCTGGATTAGCAAGATTGAGACCATGAGGAAGCTATTGAACTAGATTGCCGAGTCGATTCCCACTCAGACAAAGGACAAGTAGCCGGAACTCGAATCAATTCCGACGAAGTGATGGAAATTCCAATGAGTTTTGCGAGGGTCCGTCCCCCAGAGACTTCAAAAAAATAAAATAAAATACAATAGCAGAACTTGGCACGGGCTCCGAAGCATACCGTTTGAACCGAGCTGCACCAGAAAAAGTCATCGGTTTGCAAATCTTGAAATCTTGAAACTGCGTTTACGTGCACTTCACCAGACTTCTCTTTCCCAGGTTTCAGCCAACGTCCAGATACGGATGCGCTTACCTGATATCAGAACTCCGGCCGTGACTCGACACCCGACACCTGTTGCACCAGACGAGGTTGGCATAGGCTCTCCATATCTCATTCTCTTTCGTCTTTGTCTTTCTCCTTTTGTAAATGTTTCATTCTGTCTTGTCTCGTTGTAGTTTGCTTGTTTCTGCTCCTTACGTGAAACAGACCCAGCGTGGTCTTCGTGTTGAGAACTCTCGCAGGACGCCTATATAAAGAGTTCGTGGTAACAATACTGTATTTCTTCTTCCTCATCTCATTATCGCTCCCCACTCACTGTCTCGCGTCCTACCTCCGTACCTCTGCCCACTGTACAGATACTGCTTTTCTCTTTCTGTTCTCATTCGAACCTTGTGCGTTCCAGCACTGACCACCGTGTCTCCAGTCGGCCATATACCCTTTTAGTTTTTCTTGGGAGGATATTGAGAACTGTTCGAGTATGGGACCATTTTTGCCTCCACAGTTACCTTGAAATATGAAATGAATAGATAACAATTTTTGACCCCCCATGTGGCTACCTGGTAGTACCTAGGTATCTCGCGTAGGGTCCCTGTATGAAGTTGAATGTAATAAGTGATGAAATTTCTTGATTTTCATGTCCTTTCAAAAATAAAAAAAAATGCCAATCACTTGTTCCTCATGGTAGACACCTCGAGATCAAGTGTAGTCTCTTATAATCTGTCTAAATTCAATTCCCATGATATAAAACCAAGTTTCAGGGATCATGAAAGTTGGGAATCTAAAGGTCAAAAGCTCTAAAATTTCTAAGATCAGTCCAAATCTTTTTAAAATAGTCCTACATCCTTAACAAAAAGAGTCGGAAGAAAAAATTTCTTCAAAAGAGTAATTTGATATTCAAAAGAAGATGAAAATCTTAAACTCAAAAATACCTCAAAAAGTCCTTTCCAAACCAATAAAAGAAACAGAAAAAAAAACAAAAAATGAAATTTATCAACTTTAAAAAAAAAACTCTTTGAAAATGTAATTCTGGATCATTCTTTCCGTCATAAAATCTTTTCCCCTTCACTCTTGAACAAGTTGTACCTCATTATACAATAGAAAAAAAGAAAAAAAATATTACCAAACAAAAAGCTTTCAAAAGTAAATAATTAAATTAATAAACGTTTAGTTGAAATATGATACACCTCATACGCTCTCAATGTCTCAGTTTTCACCCCCCCCCCCCCTCGTTAGTCAAAGATGGTCATATGAGCTATCAAGAAATGCTACATCAATTCCTTCCTCCCCCCGTCCTAATTTCAAATTTCTCACCAGCCAGGCGTTGAACATTTTTGCCAGTGGTATTTATTCTCAAACATGAATATCTTCCTAGCACAGCTCTTTAAAAACTGGTAGCTTTCAAACTAGTCCAAAACCGCACAGGACTTGGTGATTGTCAGAGCTTCAAAAAAATTGAATGTAGTGCCTAAAGACTTGAAATTACAAGCACTTTTTGTTGATATCCGATCGACAAATCAACAGTATAAAAAAAAAGGCGTACAGGTAAAAAGCCTAATAAACAGGAGTGAACTTTCTCCTTAATAACATCAGGTCAATACGTATTCCTTAACGGCGAAGGAGATACGAGGACTTATAAACTCTGGTACACAAGTACATCATCAGTTCAATCCAAGTGTTCCATTTATATTCTCAACCTTTGACGCGGCGGAGCCTAACTCAACCGAAATGTTTTTTTTTGTGAGGTATGAGGTAAAAGGTGGTAAAAACCATTATTAGACGGCTGTTGAAAGATATTGTGACTAAGACTGTTCACTTCCCGGGTTACATGCATAGAGCTTTCAATGCTGGTTGCGAGTGCAACAGTCGACGGCCGTAGACATTCATTTTGGTCACGATATAGAATTCAATCAAAATGCGGGTGGGGTGTAACCAATTTTTATAAAATATGCACAAGAGAAATTGAAAAGATCAGCTCACTTCATCACTGCAACGCTAGATTCAGCAAACAACAAATGATCTCATATCACACTTCCCTCGTATCTGCCTCGGATGCTCGACTTCTCGCAGGATAGCATCCGAGGCAAACACGAAGGCAGTGTCAACAAACGGAAACAGAGCTATCGAACTTGAGTCGGACCTAAGCCGATATATTTTGGTGCTACTTTTTATATGCGATTTGAAAGCTCAACACAAAGGATGAGCAGATCAACCAAAATCTAACACTGCTACCATATTTGCCTCGGATGGCATCGTGCGAGGTATTCTCCGATGCTGCATCCGAGGCAAATGCGTCGGCAGAGTATCAATAAATAGTCCAATTATAAATGTGATGACTACTTGGTACCGTTACTGTCCTGAGTCGTAATACCTTACTTGTCGAACGCTCAAAAAAACCTACGATTTGACCGAGATGTTGTTCAGAATGAGATACGGTCTTGATGGGTTTGAGAGCTTTCCATTCAAGCTAGATCACACCGCTCCCGGAGAGCAAGATTCTTAGGTTGTCGATCCACTGCACTAGTATCATCAAACTGATCCGTTATTGTATTTTTGGAGGATCGTGAATTAGATCAGTGTTTAGATACTCTACTACAGACTCTCGAGGTGGATGACCCTGCCAGCATTCCGAGTCATATATCAACTGCACTTCAAAGCAGCTGAAGGTCCCTTACCTGAAATATTTTACAAGCCGTTGAGGAGCAGCTGCTTTCGATTTATATCCTGATACTTGATGATTTTTTAATACTTTGAGACCCCGGAAGCTGGTCTTCCCTTTTTTTGTCATTGTTATCTTGAATTACATCCCTCAAAGAACACTTTATTCAATTTTTTTAGATATATATCTTGCTTCCATCATGATAGAGCTCATTCCTCGACGCGGAAACTCGGCCAAATTCTTCCCTCATCACGGTTTTCTCGGAATCTCTCCCGTATTTGTTGCCGGCCTCATCCGAGTAGATTTAAGCCCGGATGATTGTCGAGCTACGGCTTCTAAGCTGAGTGTTCGCTTGCGCTGCTACGAGGAGGCCGTACTTCACCATCATGTCGGCAGCCAGCACCGAAAACATACCGACAGCGATAGGATCATCGGCCATCGAGGTAAGAGGATCACGGTTGTCTGGGAAACAACGGAGGTGGTGTGGAGAGCGAGTGAGACAGATAACAGAGTCAACAACACTTCCAATATGGTCAAGTTGGGGAGATTCGAGGCCAACTGGAAGCTCGTCGTTCCACAATCAGTCACGGATATAGGTTCTATGACTTACAAATCTTGGAAGACATGGTGGCAGGTCGAAGCTGGTTTGTTTCTCGCTCATTGAATTTACTCTGCCTCCCCTAGCTTCTTCCTTGGCTTACCTGTATCCTGTCCACACGTACTCTATTTCTTGAAGTCATCCAAGGTCCTGG
This sequence comes from Cronartium quercuum f. sp. fusiforme G11, assembly GCA_015951145.1. NCBI lineage: Eukaryota > Fungi > Basidiomycota > Pucciniomycetes > Pucciniales > Coleosporiaceae > Cronartium > Cronartium quercuum. Next base: position 66,430 of record MU167341.1, read on the forward strand.
CCCAAATCCTACGGTCGTTAAAAGCTATCACTTGAACCTTCGAAATTTTCGTCGACCTCCCCTTCTGGGGAACCTCACTATTCTTGATGGGGCAACTAGAGAGCTTCCAGTATTATATTCCATCTCAACTCCATCGCATGTGGCTTGTGGAGATACCGTCAACATCTCGATCGCGGTGGGTCTTCTTCCGTCAATTCAAGGGGCTCAAATCAAAGTCAAAAAAGCAACCGTAAGTCTGCAACGAAAGATGTCGATCAGAACTAGGTCCGAATCTCCCAAGCCTTCTCGCTTGCGATCTACCTCTATGTGGGACTTGAAAACAGGTATCACATCTTGCATGGATTCCGAGTCAATTTCTATCAAATCTAGCTCCAAGTCCCGCCGTCGACCGTGGACAGCTACGAGACCGACGCTTTATCCGAACCCTAACGCAAACGAATCGACATCAATCAGCATCATTCAGACTACGGAAACCGAAGCTTTCGTTCACTCACCAGACGATTTGCTTGAGAAACCTGCGAGATGGACTGCTTCAGTCACCATGACCATTCCAAAACCTCGAAGTAATTATCATTATTCGATCGGCGATTCTTGTATCACTAAACTTGCAAGTGTTCGATACTTTTTCACCTTTCAGGTCAGTTGACTTGATCTCCATCATTATTTGAGTCTGATTAACAAACACGTTTCTGGACCTGATTTATTTATTTTTTGTTCTCAGCTACTTGTAAAAACTTCGTTGGTTAGTAAAAAAGTTATCAACCTTGCTTCTAGCGAGGTCGAGTTTACTGGAGTTCCCCTGAGCGAGCGTTTGGCAGCGTTAGCAAAGATTGAGGGATTGACAAATAAGAATGCTCATCTTGGTTAGCGAAAAGTATCTTTTAATTATGATTATCAATGCTGGACATTTAACTCTAGACCTACCCTCAATTATGGACCCGCCTGCATACGTCTTACTCATAGAAAAAAACAGAAAAACAGAGCAGTGTTGTATGTCTTTTCACCATGGATCTTGAAATATGGATTATATTCACTTTGATAAATCGTGGCTCTTGCTCAAGTTTTAGTGCAGTGGTACCATGACTAAAGTGAAGAGCTTCGAACTGTGCCAGAGCTAAGGACTCGAGAGTCAGTGCCAAGTAGCACAAGGTTCGAGTGAAGAGTAAGCAAGAGAAAA
>MU167341.1:73454-96866 GCA_015951145.1 Cronartium quercuum f. sp. fusiforme G11
AATTAACTAATAGTCCCCTTGTCCTTCATCTACTAGGGTCTGAGTTGGGTCAGCCTGGCGTAGTGGACCAATCGTGTCCTGAGAATCCTGAGACCATGTTTGTAAATGTAATAGGGGGTTTCAAGTTTGAAATTTCCCAACCCAAACTTTCCACGAACCCAGCATAGAATTGAATGGTTGAGCTTAATAGATAAAACGTTCTAAGGGAGTTTTGTGTAAATGACACCTTGTTAGAACAAGGTAAGACTTGGAGAAACCTAAGGAAGGATAAGAGGTTGAAGAATTCGGTGAGGAAGATTCCGAGTGTTTGAGTGTGACAACTCTTTAAATAGTGTCAACAGCACAGCGAAATGAGTAAGCAGGCTAATTAGAAATCAAATACGTCATTGACGTCATGCACATAGCCTGATGTCGCCTCCCCATCTCACATTCACAAAAACTATACGTTCTTAGGGGCGTAGCGCCTGCTGTAATGTAAGTAAGCCAGCACTAGATTTGAAAAAAAAAAAAAAAAAAAAAAAAAAAAAAAAAAAAAAGCGATGCGCGAGTTGATTGACGAATCTGATTTCACCGAGATCGTCATACTCAAAGAAATTCCTTGTACATTTTCATTCAGGGACGCCGCTCACCGCCAGCAAAAATTACTCGGACAAGGCTGTCCGAGGTGTTCTCGGACAGCCTTGTCCGAGTAATTTTTGCTGGCGGTGGCTACGGTGATCTACGTCCCGCGTACTAAAGATGATGAAGGGTGAAATTGGTTTTAACTTATTGAGCAGGTCATAAAATTTGGAAAATCTCAATCTTTGAATAATTTCGCAACCCAGGCCCTCAACCGGAGTGTTTTTTTGTTTTTATTTCTCTTTGATTGCTCGTCGGCGCACCGGACACGCTCTTGAAGTTTCCTCAATGAATTTAGGAACCGCTTAAAGCCAGGCTAATAAGCTTCAAGAGACCATTATCCCTTCTGACAATCCGGCTATTCCGGTCAGATTTCGCGGGCAAGTTCAATCAATGGAACTTCCACGCCGGTTATCCGAATCAGCAACTCAAGGAAAAGCCTAAAGGAGTTAAACATTTTCTTTTAGTTGCAGAGAAGCCCAAGGGCGTTCAAGAAGTACTTCTTGAGCGCGTTTTATGGGATCATTATAACAACATACGGTATTCAAAAAAGGTCTCAAACCCCTTTGGCTTGAGATGTGGTAAGTACGCACCGATATGCCTCGCCAAGGACCAAAATTACTCGAGCAGAGCGCTTGATTAGAGACGCCGATAGATCAAAGTCTAAAGATCTCTTGAACGCAAACCAATCTCTATCAACCAAAGACAAGACTTCATATTGTTGTGTCACCAAGAGATTGTCTAAACAATCTAAAACTTTAAGAACGGGAAACTCAACTTTTAAAATGGTAATTAAAGTACCTAGCTAGGCACTTGTGATCATAGGTTTTCTTCCCAAAGTTCAGTACAAGATAACTTCAATTGAGCCTCTCTAGTACTTTACTCAAGGTAAGTAATGTTGGGATATATATGGTCCTCTTACCATACCTCATACACTGTCAAGACCTTCATCCTACGCGTACGCAGGTCCGTAAGGCAGTGGGTCAGAGTAATTGGTTATGCAGGGGTGTGTGTCCGGGTTTCCTTTTCGGTACTGAGTCATGTGACCAAGTACCAGGTTCTTAAATGAAGGAATCTCTTGCTCTGAACCTTTTTCTTCCTCAACGGAACGAAATAGGCTCAGAGTAAGATATTCATTTCACTTCTTTACGCGTATTTCTTTTATTCCTTTTACTTTTCATTTCATTTCTCTCTCTCTCTCTTTCCTGCGTGATGCTAGTCTGTGTGCGTGATCATGAGTTGCTGAGATCGAGTTTGGGTGTGGGCGCGTATGTGTGCCTCAGAATTTCTTTTTGTCCCTGTCCACTGCTTTATCTGCAGGTGTGTGTTCTCTCGAAGCGTCGACTGTCTCCGCTCTCCTGTCTGCTCACTTAGAGCCTTGTAACACCTGCTGTCCCAGGTGTTGTTATCGTTTATAAAACTTTACAAGTAAGTCTCCTTCTCTATTTTCTTTTCAGTTGATCAGATTAATCTCTTTTATTAAAATCTAGAATTTTGTAAATCAAGTCACACAACTTTTGTACTTTACAAAAATCTAAGGATCTGTGGGAAAGGGTCAAGGTCCCCTTGACACTATTTGTCAATTCTTTAAGAAGAGTGATTGATTTGATGAATGTATTTTATTATCTTCTAATTTAATCAGTCAAATTTTGCTAATCATTTCACATAGATATCTGATTTCTTACCTAATGTCAAGTCTTATAAAGCTCACTAAGGTCTTTCTTGGACACCTGATTTTAGATGTTTCTCTCAAGGCTGGGTACCCACTAAGCACATGATATCTATATTATATATCATGAATAAACAAACGTTTTTTTTTTTTTTTTTTTTTTTTTTTTTCTTCCTTCCTTTGTCAATAGACAATTTTGAATGGGAACGAATGTATAAGTTGAGATCTGGATTGAGAGTCTCCATCAATTTGACAATCTCAAAACTGTTCTCGTCGAAACCTCAAAACCTTAAAAATCAAAGTAAGTCTTTTGCGATTTTCCGGATAGCCCCGATCGGACACTTCTCACTCTTCGGCGGTAACAATCAAACGCTAGATCTCCGTTCTCGGATCTATACCAGCCTAAAACAGCGCAGGCTCGGAATGCATGGACGCCGAGGAAAAAAGAGAGGGGGGGGAGACTTGTAGGTCCTTCTTACAGATAAGTTTGTTATGATGGATGAGTAGCTCAGGTGGTCAAGGATGATATCGTTCGTGTCTGAGTTTGGTTATTTGGTGGTGGTTGAGGAGCGCGATCATTACAGAAATTGAATTAAATTGAAATAAGATAAAATAACACTTAAATTAGATATCCCACGATCGATTAGCTCATCCAGTCGCCACCAGCCATTCAAGGCTCACCATCATCACCATCACCATCACCATCACCATCACCATCACCATCATCATCATCATCACCATCAATAGCTTATAAACTGACAAGAAGAAAAGTCTTCATCATCATCTCATCCCATTCATCAAAACTATCCATTCAGTACAGATGTCCGAAAATCTCCTAGCTCCCAAACCTACCAAAGCCCTCGAAGACCCTCAGCTTCATCTGCCTGGCTTCACTCCCAGCGCAACTCCAGAACCAGCCCATCGTCATCAGGTTTGCTTTCCAGTCTGTCTCATCTTTGCATTTCCTACAAAACTTGACCTAATCATGTGAATATGTAGGTGGTCAAAAACACTGCCGGATATGAAGACATTGTCTTTGACGGCAAGAAGGCTCAAGCTCAAGCTGTCGAGGAGATCGTGAGCAAGAACGGATTCGTACCACAAAATTTGGTTCACAATGAGGTGGCGTGGTTGTAAGCTTGTCTAGCCCTATCTCTGATTCACATACAACCACTCACTCACTCTTATTTGTGTTTGAATTTGTTTAGCTATAACAACCTCGGCATTGGTCAGCTATCATCATCACTTTGTTCTTAAGTTTCCACAATTTCACTCATTCAATCAAAACCTTGTTTATCATCTGTAACTCCAGATGACCAATACTTCCGTATGGAGTCGGCCGAGACCGTCGCTGAGCACGTCACCTCTCTTTACGGTGCTAAGATACTCGCCTGGTCCCGCCACCAGAAACAGCTTGATATCAATCTAGAGAAAGAGTCTGAGAATAACGCAGTTTACATCCATTCCTCAACTCCTGGGGTCTCAGATCCTTCAACCAACTTTGAAGCCAGGCAAGTGTGATATAATATTGATCTGTCCACTCTCATCACAAGATCACTAAAGCAAAACCGTGTATCCGTTCATTCTTAGGATCGATGAAAAGTTTTTGGATATCCCTGCTGAAGCTGGCTCGTTCAGATTGGAAACTTACCGATCAGCTGGTAATGTAGCTTCGAATGTGGCCCAACGTAAGTAGAAATCAAAATCACAAGATGGCTTCTGCTCACTAGTACTGCTTATGCAAAACTGATGAAATCTCTTCTGACAACAAATCGGGTACTTTACAGAACTCCGATGTTACTTCATCGCCCGTTGTAATTTTATTAACCCGACACCGAAGCCAAACACCGACGAGCATTCTGATATTCGCCAAGTCTCAGATCAAACTTTTCTATCCAAAGTTTCGCCCAATACTTTGGAAATCTATCAATCCGTCATGAAATCTGCTATTACCCGTACCGGGCCGGTGGTAGAATGTTATGAGGTGGAGGGTAACGTGCTAGAGCGTCGAGTGGTAATCGCTTATAGGCACGGCAGCACCAACCGCTTGTTCAGTGCGCTGAGTGACTTGTACCATTTCTATGGTTTATATAGTACCAGGAAATATGTTGGTAAGTCTTATCTTTCCAATCACTTCACTCTCGTAACTTTGATAGGCTCATCATTCATTGTCTCTGATTTTTCTCATAGAACGATTTAGCAATGGAATGACCATCATCTCTATCTATCTTCATTCCCTTCGTGGTCCCCCCATGTGAGCCTTTTTATAGCTACGTCCAAGTGACTACTGAAGCTAAACATACTAAACAAAATGTCCTTTTTTTTTTTTTGCAGTGAAGCTGCAATTGTCCAGGTCATCAGAGAGGCTTCGTTGGTCTTCTGTCTTCCCAACAACCCCTTCTTCCAGCCCACTACTAAGCACGCCGTCCAGGAGGCCACATACGCCTACTGTGGTTCAATCTTTTCTCAACACTTCCTCAACCGACTTGGACCCTCCTACCTTGCACTTAAGGGCCTCTTGAACGAATCCGATCCAATCCAGGCTGGCGTGCTTAATGACATCAAAAGAAGGTTCAGGGAGGAGACTTTTACCAGGCAAAGTATCTTTGAGGTCGTACTGGCTTACCCCGCGATCGTAAGCGAGCCAAAGTTGATTCTTTTCAAGTGATGTAATCAAGAATGCTGAGACACTGTTGGGCTGTTAGATTCGTCTGCTCTATGTCAATTTTGCCTTGGTGCATTATATCAACGCACCCTCGGCCCGACAACAACTTATGTAGGTCTATCTTGAACTAAACCTAGTCCTTCTTGTTTCTTTTCGGAACTAAGGTCATGTACAACACTCTAGGCCCACACTCTCATACCAGCGTTTACAGACTGGGACGCCTCTGTCAGACGAGGAGCTATATGCAAAAATTAGGAAGGTGGCGCTGAATTCACATGACCTACAGGTCTTAGAGAGCTTTTTAGTATTCAATAAGCATGTGTTGAAGACCAACTTTTATACACCTACTAAGGTATCAAAATGGAGCTCTCCTACAATTTCGGTTTTTCGGAGATTAGAGCATGCTTTTGAAACTAACTGCATTTTTTTTTTCTTCAAAAAAAAAAAAACATCTTTAAGGTGGCCTTGTCATTCAGATTAGACCCGACCTTCTTACCAGATGCCGAGTACCCAATGACACCTTACGGTCTAGTGATGGTCGTCGGCTCAGATTTCCGTGGATTTCATTTACGATTTAAAGATGTAGCAAGGGGTGGGATTCGAATCATTAGATCACGTAATAAAGAAAATTACTCTATTAACCTTCGTCAACAATTTGATGAGAATTACAATTTAGCTTTCACTCAATCACTTAAGAATTCAACTATTCCAGAAGGTGGAGCTAAAGGAACCATCTTACCTGAGTTAGATGCGAACCCAAGAGCTTGCTTCGAGAAATATGTTGATAGTATACTCGATTTACTGATACTAGGAGAGACACCAGGAATTAAAGAACCGATCGTTGATCTTTATAATCGACCTGAGGCTTTATTCTTTGGACCGGATGAGGGAACGGCAGATATGATGGACTGGGCGGCGCTTCATGCTCGTGAGAGAGGATATGGGCAATGGAAGAGTTTCACAACGGGCAAGAGTGCAGGCTTATTAGGTGGAATCCCACACGATGCGGTGAGTTTGGTTTTGATTTGATTTGATTTTGGCTATCCTTGCTCGGGGGAGGTTGGATCAGGAGAAATAGAGGTATAAAGACTGATGTGATAAAACTATGGAGGTAGTTCGGTATGACGAGCTTATCAGTCAGACAATTTATTGTGGGAATTTATCGATCGCTTGGATTGAAGGAATCCGAGGTGACGAAGATTCAAACTGGGGTTCGTATCTTTCGCCTTGTGGGCTTTGTGTGTGTGTGTGTTGGGCCGACGATTGTAGAAATGATCTAATCGTCTGTTTCATTATAGGGCCCTGATGGAGACCTGGGATCGAAGTAAGTTTGTCGACCCTCCGGCTATTTTCATTTTGAAATCATCTGACGTGTGGCTGTCCTGATGTTCAGCGAGATTTTATTGTCGAAGGACAAAACGATCACGATTATCGACGGAAGTGGGGTTATCCATGACCCCAACGGACTTGACCGTGGTGAACTCGTCAGGCTCGCGCACGAGCGCAAGATGGTATCCAACTTCGACAAGAGCAAGTTGACAAAGGAAGGATACTTCATTTCAGTGGATGACAACGATACTACCTTACCTAGTTGAGTCACTCTGTTTCATTTATCAGTGTGATGTTTCGTTCAGAGCGAGAGAGAGAGAGAGAAAGACTGATTGGTTCCCTCTGGAGAATAGGCGGAGAAGTGATTCCGGATGGAACAGCATTTAGGAATGAAGCTCACTTTAGATACAAGGCCGATATTTTTGTACCCTGCGGGGGAAGACCGGAAGCGATCAATGTGGGGAACGTCGCCAGGATGTGGGATGCAGAAGGAAAATGCAATGTGAAGTATATTGTCGAGGTGTGTGATAGTATCTCTGTGCGGAACATAGGATGTGGAGGCTGATGGAGTCTGGGCATCTGGAAATGCAGGGAGCGAACTTGTTTATCACTCAACAAGCCAGGCTAGTGTTGGAGAAGAAAGGTGAGTTGCGATACGGCGAAAGCATCTCAATTAAGCATTGCTGACGACTTTCTCGTTCATGTACCAAGGTGTGGTGTTGTTCAAGGACGCGTCGGCAAACAAGGGTGGAGTGACATCTTCATCATTAGAGGTGCTCGTTGGACTGGGTCTGAGTGACTCAGAGTACATCGATTTGATGACGTCCCAGAATACGCCAGGTTTCTCGGAATTGTAAGCCATTACCTCGTCTTCGCATCCAGAAGTTCAGCCTTTGATCCACATCTTCCGAACGTTTAGCTACACCAACTACGTCCGCGACATTCAACGTATCATTACCATGAATGCAGCGGCCGAGTTTCAGTGCATTTGGAAAGAATCATTAGATGGGAAGAAACCTAGAGCTGTGATCACGGATGAGATTGGAAAGATTCTCATGAAACTTCAAACTCAGTTGGAGGAGTCGGACTTATTTGAAAACATTGAGGGTCGAGAGGCGGTGCTGAAGATGGCGTTGCCGAGAACTTTGATTGGGCAAGTCGGCTTGGAAAATTTGATGGAGCGCTTACCGGAGGCTTATCAACGGAGTCTGTTTGCCAGGTCTGTGTTTTAGTCTTAATGGCCTTTTTTTCTTGTGTTCATCCATCTGTGTGCGACGGTGGACTGATTGGATTTGGTTCAACAGTTTTGTGGCATACCGGTATATATTCCAATATGGCCTCTCAGCTTCGGCTGTTGATTTCTTTCGTGAGTGACTTGTGTTTGTATATACAAGACAGGAGAGACTAAATGGTCCTATCATGGTGGAAATAGACTTCTTTTCTCAGTTCAAGTGTGGTGCAGGTACTTCACAGACACCGACGGCAACATCATCGTGATTGGTGGAACAGTAAGCTATGCAAGGGAAGAGAGAAAGATGAGTAGGGGACGAACTTAAATTTGATCTGTATAGCATGAAGAAGATATGAGTGCGAAGTTTCGTGAGTATGTGTAGAGTCAAGTCAGTACATCATGATGTAATAGGTATTGGTATCATATTTGGCATTAGATTATGCCTCTGTGTTTGTAAGTATTTTTGTGTGTGTGTGCTCTGGTACCTAGGAAGTTCCATAGTTTTGTGAAGGGCCATGAAAAGATGCAAAGAAAAAAAGGAAAAAGAAGTGGATAAAAGTTTTTTTCTAAATGGTGATTATTGAGATTTTTGGCCTTTGAAGGGCGATTTTTTTTTTTTTACATGTTGAATAATGTGTGAATCTCAAAATTCAATTCTTACTTCAGCCTCAATGGATAGTTTAGTGACTCAAGCTGGCCACTAAACTAATCTAAGGTTGAGTTTTAGGGGAGATTTTAAACTTATTTAACCTTTCTTTATTTTATTTTATTTGTCATCAATATAAATAGTCAAAAGTGAATTATGAATAATTTGAAGTTTTTCTAAAAAAAATAAAATAAAAAACAAAACTTTTCAAGTTTCTTCTACTATAAGGCCAAAAAAGAGATTTTAATAAGGTACAAGAATTTTCAGTTTACTTACTGTGTATAATAACACATTTGAATTTACCAAGGTTTTTCAATGAGCTATACCTAAATAAAAAAAAAAAAAATGGAATTTACTGAGATTTCAAAGAGAAAAGACTTTTAACACTTTTTTGGGTTTTTTTTTGGGGGGGTTTTTTTTTTTTTTTATGAAGAGGAAAGAAGGAGGTATGATATAATAGAGCTTTTTTTTTTAAAAAAAAAAAAAAAGTTTCTCTTCCCTTTATATGTTATAATATATATATATATATAAAGAAATTGATTTATTATCATTACTTGTTTACAAGTTATATATATATATATATTATACCTTACTATTCTTTTAATTATTTAAACCTTGATGACTTCTTGATTAAAAAAAAAAAACCATTATTGTACTTCACCTCTATTTACTTTTATGGATTTTTTTTTGATTTTTTTTTTTTTTGTATAGTTGTTTGTGATGTACCAAGTGTTGATTTAATCTTAAACCAAGACATATTATGTGTAGCAGCAGGCTTTTGAATAATTGTCTGATACAAACACAGTTTCCTCCATCCCCTCTTCTCCTTTCGAGACTCAAACACGGTACTGTAGCCTGTAAGGTAATACACTATCGGCAGTACTTGACCTACATTTTTTTTTGGGCGGGGGGGGGGGAAGGAGATTCCGAATTCCACCGAGCAGGATTTGTTTAATACAAAGTACTTTAGGCTCATACCGACTTTTCCAGACCTTCTTGGACAAAACACCTAGACAAGAGACCTGTGAGGTTTTGAAACCCATAATCCATTTCATCTCTTTATCTCTTATGTACACTTATCAAGCTTATCATCTCTGGGTCTTCTTAAACCTTATGGTTCCTGGAAGACCAGTGTGCGGGCTGTAGTGTAACAAATTCAGTTACAATATAACCTCAATGATATTCAAATAGAGAATATTCCATGTCATACATGACTGAGGTTGTTACTAAACATAAAAGACTATAGAGTTAAGGGTGATGATATTGAGAGTTCTTATCAATGGTAGTGATGGGTTATATTCTCCCCAGTGACCTTCTATTCCTTCACATTCTTGTTACCATAGATTCGTGGGAGGGAGGTATTTTCGAAAAAAACTTGAAAAATAACCAACAACCGGATAAAGTCATTTCTCTCAAAGGTACAGGTTATAATTAAGTTTTTACTTTTTTTATCTAATTAAGATTATTGCGAGCTTGAGATGATAATGATGTAGTGAAAATTGAAAGGTGAAAGAACTAGTGGGACAAGAATGAGTAAGTCCGGGTGACGGATTATAAAAATCATGTTCATTTTTTTTTCTTCATCTAATCTTTGATTGGGTTGAGATAATCTTGTTGGACCCTTAGGGTCTGGACTTTTTAGAGGGTCCACTTCTTGTTTACATCTTGTACAATTTCATATACTTACTCGTGGGTATGATGGACCTTAACTACCTCTGTTGTGGCTCCGACGGGAGTTTCCCACTTTGGAATTTTAACTTTTTTTTTTTTTTTTTTTTTTTTTTTTGAAGAGTTTAGCCCAGGAATGTCTGTACCTGTTTGTACTTCTGAGAACAACTTTTTGGACGCAGTTCTTGGACACAACCTTTTGAGGTTTTAAAAACCTGTGATTGTATTACAAACATACTGTAATCTACCCTAATGATAAAATAAAAAATTAATTGGGGAAGATGGAGTGAGATCTGATAATCACGTAACCCAACCCAACGCAAGGTGGATGGATGATCAACACCGATTGGTGGTGTAAGAGTTGCAAACGCAAGACAAGAGATGGGCTTAAAGGTGAAGAAAGTGCGTATGGGTGGAAAAATCCAAAGTAAACAAAACAAAAGTCTTAGCTGTAAAAGTTACGAGTTGCGGACAAACTCGGTGATTGAAACAAATTTCATGGGGACTTAACTACCTGGACATTACACCTTACTGTATTTTTTTTTTTAATTTTATTATTATTATTATTATTTTTTTTAGTGCGTTACCTCTTCTTATTAACCTCAATCAGGGTTCAAACTCTAATCTGCCCCGTGTCAAAAGCTGCGTGGTTTGGGGTGGATGGACTTAACCCAATGTAAGTACTTAGTTAAGTAGCATGATAAAATTTTCCTTCTGTTTTGGATTTCACCCTCGTTCATTCAACTCCCACCCACCCAATCCTATTCGTCCTCTTCCTTCACCTTTGTCCTTCTCGCCACCGCTATCATTCATACATTCATTCTCTCTTTTCTTTTCTTAGATTCGAGAGTCTTTGTCTGATTCATATTCCTGTTCGCCTCTTCTTCTTATCTTTACTCTACCCTACCGAGCTTTTAAAGATCTTGGTTTACCTTGTCATATCATGCAACAACAAAATGGAAGTGTGAGCGATATCGAAGGCAAAATTGGTGATTCCACTTTCTCTCGTCTTCTCTCCCTTACACTGTTGTTCAGACTTTTGTTTCTCCTTCGATAGCCTCGATCACCTTAAATCCCACCAGACCGGCTTATGTTCCTCCACACATGAGAAAAGTGGGTGGACCGCCTCCCGGACCACCCTCTCAAAACCAGGCCCCGTACGCAATCTCCTTTGTCTTCTTCTTCTTTTTTTCTCTCTCTGAACCCAACTCATGTTTACACTCTGTCTTTTCACTCTAGACCTTCCAATGACTGGGGGTCTCCCTCCATGCATGCTCCACCCCCGCAAAACGGTCAACCGGGTGGCTGGGCGACCAGATCCCAGGGCTTCTCAGGCCCTCCACGAAATGATGGCTACTCTCGAGGTGGCTATTCTGGGGGTGGGGGCGGGAACCTAGGTACTCGTCGTAACGACGGCTACGGCGAATGGCGAGACGGCAAACATTGCCCTGCTGCTCCCAATCCCCGAACGGAGAAAGAGCTCTTTGGTGATGCCCAAGATCCTAGCAAGCAACATACCGGTATCAATTTTGATCGATGTAAGTCTTTCTGCTATGTGAGTTGTGATCGACGAGAATGTAACGGACTTGTTTGTATGCAATCAAAACAGACGCCGATATCCCTGTTGAAGCCACTGGCAATGGGGTTCCTGAGCCAATCACCGAGTTCACTAATCCTCCGCTGGACCCTCATCTACTGTCCAACATTGAATTGGCTCGTTACAAGACTCCTACTCCCGTACAAAAGTACTCCGTCCCGATCGTCGCCAATGGTCGAGATTTGATGGCTTGTGCCCAAACCGGTTCAGGTAAGACAGGCGGGTTTTTGTTCCCCATCATCTCAGCTGCCTTTTCCAAGGGCCCTCTCCCAACTGCTGGCATGCAGGCCCAAGGTGGGGGTGGTGGCTACAACAGACGTAAAGCCTTCCCGACCGCCCTCATTTTGGCTCCCACTCGCGAATTGGTCAGCCAGATTCATGAAGAGGCTCGCAAGTTTGCCTATCGCTCTTGGGTTCGGCCTGCTGTGGTATATGGTGGAGCAGATGTCGGGCAGCAATTACGTCAAATCGAAATGGGCTGCGACTTGCTTTCGGCCACCCCCGGTCGATTGGTTGATCTTATCGAGCGAGGTCGAATCAGTCTGAGCAATATTCGCTACTTGGTTCTCGACGAGGCTGATCGTATGTTGGACATGGGTTTTGAGCCTCAGATCCGTCGTATCGTCACTGGCGAAGATATGCCTGGGGTTCATGAGCGACAGACTCTCATGTTCAGTGCTACATTCCCCCGAGACATTCAAATGCTAGCGAAGGACTTTTTGAAGGATTACATCTTCCTTTCCGTTGGTCGGGTGGGCTCGACTAGCGAGAACATCACCCAAAAGGTCGAATATGTTGAAGATGCTGATAAACGTAGTGTTCTACTCGACATCTTGAGCTCGATGCCCAAAGGCGGTCTGACTCTCGTCTTCGTCGAAACCAAGCGCATGGCCGACATGCTCGAAGGCTTCCTCGTTCAAAGCAATTTCCCTGCCACCTCAATTCACGGCGACCGTACGCAGCGAGAACGAGAACGCGCTCTCGAGACCTTTCGTACCAGCCGCACGCCCATCATGGTTGCTACTGCTGTAGCTGCTCGAGGGCTCGACATTCCCAACGTCACTCACGTCGTTAATTACGATCTCCCCAGCGATATTGATGACTATGTCCATCGAATTGGTCGAACGGGTCGTGCCGGTAACACGGGTGTCTCCACCGCCTTCTTCAATCGCGGCAACAAGAACATCTGCCGCGAATTGATTGAGCTCCTTCGTGAGGCTCACCAAGAAATTCCAGACTGGCTTGAGGTCGTCGGCCGAGAGTCCTCATTCGGTGGTGGGGGTCGTGGACGAGGCGGTGGACGAGGCGGTGGCCGTGGTCGCTCTGGAAACTCTGACTTCCGTCGCGCTGCTCCTGGTGGAATGGGTGGTAACCCGTACGGCGGTGGTGTCAGCTATCCCCAAGGAGGATATGGTGGCCCTCAAGGTGGCTACAGTTATGGCGGTCCTCCTACTGGTGGGCAAGGTGCTTATATGTATGCTGCTGGCGCTCCCTCGGGTGGTGGCGGTGGTGGAGGTGGCGGTGGATGGTTAGCACTTTTCCGTTCCTTAGACACATGTCTCAGCTTTGCTGATTCGCCAACCATTTTTTTTCATCAATCCGCAGGTGGTAGTTTCTTGCAAACAGCCATGTCACATCTCTCTATCGCCGTTGGATTTTCTTTTCTTCAATCTATTTCCTCTATTTCATCAACTCTACACGGGTCCTCAGGTCAAGATCATCTTTTTGCGTTTCACGACTCGTTCCAACCCATCGGCACACGATCAGATGTATGGCTCGCTTTCGTTGGTGTCCGCCTTCATCGCTGTTCATTGCACTCAAAAATGCACGACTTTCTTGCAAGCTGCGGCGTCACTCAAAATCCTTATGCTATCCTTAGTTTCAAAAGATTACTATTTCAATCGATCTCAACCTACGCCTCGCTTGCTTTTTTTTTTCCTCGACCCCGTTTCTCTTCCCTCGTCCTTTTTGTTTCCGTACAATATTGGGGTGTTTTCGATTTTTTTTTTTATTCTTTTTGGGTTTTGGTTAGCCAGGTGTTTTAATAGTCTTCGGTACCGAAGGCGATCTTGATCGTGGAGTCCTGTTCGAAGGTAGTTTCAAAATACGAAAGAAGAAGGGAGTCAGTGATAAAAAAATTGTTGCATTGCTTTTCTGAAACCACATGTCTTCTTTCTCGCCAACCCTTTCTACTACTACTACTACTACTGCTACTACCATTATTTACTCCAAGATACTTGGTTTGACACCATATTCGGCCTTTAAGCGGCGGACAGCTCTTTTCCAAAACCCCCACCATCATTTCACAATTAGAGACGAGCTCCAAGAAATAGAATTATATGACATTCATCTGTGTTGTGTGCCCCTGTACTCTACCCTACCCTACCTCCGGCCACTGCTCTCAAATATTTCCGTTACCACGCTCTTATCCATCTAAGTGAAATAGACTTGTTCATAATATAAAATAGAATCGAAAATACTTATGAATTGTGATACTTTTTTTTCCTTTCTCCGCCTTCGTTGAATGTCAAATTCTCCGCTGGATCTTAAATTACCTGTCTCTATGTGAGGAACTGTATCATCTTAAACTCATGAGGGAAAGGTTGATATAAGTATGGTGACCTTTTATCAAATTGTCACCGGGTGGGTTGTTCCATAGTTTGGCTGACCAAGTTTGGTGAGTGGGGCTTTGACAAATCAAATCATTTGTATCAGGAGGTGTTATCATCGCAATGTGCCTATGTAGGTCTGTAGCTATAAAGGGATCTTGACAGGATTCAAGACACCTTGAACAGTCAGTTTAAAGCTGGTTATAGTCCGTGCCATGCAAGATCGCACATTGGAGCACTTGAAGGCCTAGAAACTTATCCAAGCCATTGAATAAAAGACATTTGATTATGTCAGGCAGTATTAAGCAAAGAGATCTCAGACACATGCATAGCCTAAATAAAGTCTTGCTAGTGGTGAAATTAAATCCTCCCTATATTTGATTCCCTTTCAAGGTTTCACCCAATCCACTGAATACTGTCCCCAGTATCAAATTGAATTTCAAAATTCAAGGAGTTCTTGAATGGATCTTTTTTTTTTTTTTTTTGTCATTGGACATCAAGTCCAAGGCAATGAATTATTCAAGGGTTAGAGAACATTTTCAGATCCATTTCATTGAAAAAAAAAAAATAAAAAAAAATAAAATACCATACCATACCATTGTTATTTTATTTTTAAATAATAATAATAATAATAATAAATTTTCTTAGTTTACAAAGCATGCATTTTGCTCTTCTACCTCTTGGTATTGGTAGATTACTAAATGGGTAGTTTTGTTGAGACTTGTTCAATAGAGTTTTATATCTTTAAAATTTCAATTACAATGCTATGAAAAAAAAAATGTTCAAATGACTATTATAAAATCTTGATTCAAGTTTTTAATATTGTTTACATTGATGTTTTTTGTTTAAAAAAGAAAATAAATAAAAAAATAAAAGATTGCAGCAATTGGCCAAACATATATCATGTTGTTTCCAATATGGTAGAAGAATGCAAGACCCTTTTTCTTTTTTTTTCTTTTTTTTGCAGATGCCCTTCATATCTTGACCATAGAACAAGGTTTTTTGTATAACCTTTTCTGCCTGTTATGACTTCCAGATGACTTTGACAGAAGCCCACAAGGTGATGCAAGGATCCTTGAGATATCATATTAATATTCTGGCACTTACATCACAATTACCTTGTATGTTGTTCTGCAAGGTATATATGCTGGAAGTGTGGCAGAAGGTTAAACTCTGTGATATGGAATCTTTAAAACTGGAACTCCTCCTCCTCTGGTGTCTGGTCAAAAAATTTGGCTTCATAAGAGTCTTGGATTTTTAACTCAATCATTCAGTCTTTAAAAGGGTAGGCTAGATGATGCTGTGTGCATGGCCACTTTTCTGAGTTGATTCAGTCACAATCAACTTATTGTCAAAAAAAAAAAAAAAGAAAAGAAAAGTAACTGATAATTTTCCTGAAATTCTGGCAAAAATTGCTCTGGAAATATGGCTTGTTGGCTAGCAATCAAATCAAGGAACTTGTGGATGCCACAGCCACTGGCATGTACAGCTACATAAGCTTTAATATTCAAAGTTGACCCAGAATTTTATAAAGAATCATCTTATCAGTATCTTTACTGTATTGGAGGTATTTGAAGCTCTAGCTTCAGTCTCAGAAGGAATGCCAAAAATGGCCACATGAGTTCTTCCAGATGTAATAGATGGGCTGTACTATCCTGTAAAAAAAAAAAAAAAAAGATTTGACTTTTCTTGGAAGAAAATGTAAATTGAGGTTTATGATCAATTTTTTTCTAATGAAAGAAATTAAAAATGTGCACAATATCAGTATTCTTCTGATTTCTTCCTATCCTTCCTGACCCATTTCCAAAACCAAGTTGGACTGAGTGGTGGCCCTGTCTGTCCCAGAGAGCCCATGAAATTTTTCATGAAGGAAAAAACTTTGATTGAAGACTTCTTCTTAAATATATACTGTATAATGGGCTATGTACCAAAATGATGATGCACATTAAAGTCCCTCAAAACCACTAAGCCTGATTCATCCCCATTCACAGGTGATCAGGTCAGACCTCTTTTCATAGTACTGTAATCAATTATGGTGCACAAATATAAAACCAGAAAGTCTTCTTGAACTGTTCCAGAAGTTCTGCAAGTCCAGACTGTGAGAGATGTGTTGATCATCTAGGATCTAGGATCTAGGATAGGGTACACTGCAACTAGGTAGACAGCTGGATTGCTCAATCAGCAGTACATAGGCATCCCTTTATGTCCTACATGGATTGATCCTGTTGGGGTAATCCCTTGGAATGGTGGCTACATTTAAAATAGGGCAACTCAGATACAGGGGACTGAGTTCATGGGATTTAAAAAGGGTTCAAGCAGTATTAAACATATATACCTTTACAACTGTCAGGAGGTGGCTTCTGTAAGGCTACCACCTGGCTAGAGTCAGAGCAAGGAAAGGTCTGAGGACTGATTCCTTCCAAGGAAAGCCTTGGCTTGTCAGTCTTGATGTTAGAGGTAGCTCCTGAAAGGCTACCTACCTGAACAAGACTGTGGGAGACACAGTTTTGAAAACCCTAGTTAACAACTTATGCCAGTGGTACTGGGAATCCCCCAAGTACTGACTGCAGCTAGTTGACCTCAAGGATAAGGATTTAGAGGACTGGGCCTGGGATTTACTCTTTCACTCAGGGATCAGAGTTACAATTAGGCACTAGTAACACTCCACTCTAATCCTTCTTTTACAAGCCAGGGTGCTCTTTTCCTGCTTGGGTGATTCTTTAGCTCTAACCCTTGTGAGTCCTCACAGACAAGGGTATTCAGAAAGCAAGGTCTACCAACCTATAAAGGAACCCCTTATTTTACACCTATAGCACCATACACTATTGAGCAGATGTTTCATTTAAAAGGATCCTCAATGTTGTGCTTATTATGTTATGTTAGGTGTTGGTAAAAGGTTGGGGGGATGAACTAACTCCTGGCCTGAGGGGAGAGTTTATATATCCTGTTCTCAGGACTGTCCCCCACTATTAGGCTAATGGCCAACTTGTGGTTGCTTGGGGGGCATGGCAACTCTTGGCCAACTTGTGGTTACTATGACAACCCCTGGCCAACTTGTGGTTACTGGGACAACCATGGTCAACTTGTGGTTGAGTACTTATTACAGTGTTGTGTATCCATTCCTGTTGTAAGTACATACTTAAAGCTCTTGATACTGAGCCTGCACTGTGATTAATCATTATTGCATATGTGTACATATATCTAATGTTGTTTTACTCTTGTGATTAGATATGTACTTTCATTAGTACTATATGTAATCTTATGTTACATTGGTATTTACATGTGTACTATTACAGTACTCTCTGTAACTGGTGTTTGACAGTCTGTGGGACTTCTGAGCAGTTCTCAGGGCTGACAATCAACAGGGAAAGAAATGCATTTTGTTTCCCTTCACTGACAGTCATTGAGCTTATTTATCTCACACATGACAGCTTAGGTCAGCATGCTTGTTTTATGACCAGGGTTGAAGAGGAGCTTAACCCTGTTTGTTTCACTTTTGTCTCAGGGAACTCATGCTCAACAGAGTTGGTCTATCATTTATTGGGACCTATACACACACACACACATATATATATATATATTACTTGTGATAAGATCACAAGTTTTACAAGTCCTTCTCAGACAAGTTCACCTGAAAAGAGTTTGTGCAATAGCTTCAACCAAGCCATGCCAAATAAACAACTACATATATATATATATATATATATATCATTGCAATACACTGGGAAGCTTTCTTTCCCTCATCTTTGGAAAGAGAAAGTAAGTGCTCTCATTTTTTTCACTTACAATAATATTGAAACACCATATCTGAACCTTAGTTCTTTTGTCTCTGTTTCCCTTTTATTTTTAGTTTATCTTGTTTTCTGTTTTATACCTAGATCATGACTCTTTCTCACTTAGCCCCACAATCTCTTGCCTCACTCTTGTTTCATCTGATCCTTACCAGGTAGACAAACCCATTTTAATTTTCACTTAATCATCTCTATCTAATTTCTCATGTTTTATCTCGTATAGGTCAGATAATTTCCTGTAGGAAAGGATTGCCATTCACACACTCACTCAAGTTGCATATATATCAGGTACATCTTTGGAAAGAGAAATTTATCTTGTTTTCTGTTTTATCTCTAGATCACACATCTTGCTCACTTAGCCCCACAATCTCTTGCCTCACTCTTGTTTCATCTGATCCTTACCAGGTAGACAAACCCATTCTAATTTTCACTTCATCATCTCTATCTAATTTCTCATGTTTTATCTTGTACAGGTCAGATAATTTCCTATAGGCAAGGATTGCCATTCACACACTCACTCAAGTTGAATATATATCAGATATATATACATTTGTCTAATATAGGTCCTCTCAGGCATGCAAACATTTTCATTACCACCCACCCTTCATCTTATGGAACCAGGTATGCAAAGATCCCTCCTTTAAATATGTGTCATGTCTTTCTCACTGCCAAGATATTTGTATCGGATGGGCCTATGCGATGCAGTGTCAGTAGGATTAGGTGCGATGGAATTACTATCGGTATCTAATGCTCTGACACCATATTGCAGTGTAATTCCATCGCACCTAATCCTACTGACACTGCATCGCATATCTCGGGGTGATAGAACATCGGATAGGCCCATCCGATACAAATATCTTGGCAGTGTCTCTTATCACTCTCTTGAGAGATTGTAGGGCTATCCACCCCTACCCTTCATCTTACATAACCAGATGTTAATTCAATAGATGGTTGCTTCTTCAGTTCTAGAAACTTGTCTGTGCCCCACCCCTCCAGTCTCTCAGAACCATCCCTAGTGAAGGTCCTAGAGAGACCCTACACTTCTCCCTCTGAACATTCAACAGAAGGTTCTGTTTCTGTTTGTAGGTGTTTCACTCTATCTCTTTTGGTCCAGGAGACAAGAGGTTATCAACCCTATGGATGACCCTTTATTTACTCCCACCTAATACACAGTGCACTATTGAGCAGATGGCTTAATATTATCAGAATCCTCAATGTTGTGCTTATTGTGTAATTTGGGGTTTGTGGTAAAAGGTAAGGCAAGGGGACAACTCCTCAGCAGGAGAGAGGGGGTTTATATACCTTTCATGTTACCTCTTCCTTGATTTTAGAATATGGGCTGGCTGGTGGTCCCAGCTCATGCTACTACAGGGCCATGTAGGCCAATCTGTGGTTGTTACTCTCAGTGGGCTCCTGTCATAAGTATACTATGCTTATGACTCTTGAGACTTAGCCTGAGATGTGGTTCAATTGTTACACTTCTTATTACATATATAGTACATATGTCACACTATGTTTTTACATATGTACATTACTTATTACACATGTAATACATATTTAATGTGTTACACTATGAATTACACCTATTCCTTCTGGTTACTATATGTAACTACATTATCTGGAGCCTATGGGATTGATGTGTTGTCCTCAGGGCTGACAATGCCACTCCTAATAATTCCAGAGGTATTCAGAGGATGTTGGTCAAAGTACTGGATGTAGCATAGCTATTCTTTGTTGAAGTAATGAAGTGATGAGAATTCTTCTTTCCAAGAAAGAAGGGCAAATTTTTATCCTCATCAAGGACTTTGAAGGGACTCAGTATTGTGAGTCCTCATGCACCAACAACTCATTTGCATTGCATCTGGACATACTATGTGTCAGCCTTGAGGACTGTGCAGCAGTCCCATAGACTGAAATAAACATGATCACACACAGTAATCATGTATCACAAGATGTAATACATAATGTACAAAGTGTAACATAGGTATTACATATAGAGCACATAGTGTAATACATATGTAACACTAATGTAATAACATGAAACTTCACCTCAGGCTCAGTTTCAAGAGTCATAAGTATAATATATTTATGACAGGAGCCAAGTAGCTGGCCCTGCCACTAGAGTAATAAAACCAAAGACTGGCCCACATGGCCATGTAATAGCATGAGCTGGAACCACAAGCCAGCCCATATTCTAAACTCAAGGAAGAGGTAACCTGAAAGGTATATAAAAACTGCCAATATATTTTAATTGCATGGAAGCTTGCTATGTAACATAGCATGTCTTCATGTGATACTATGGACCATTTTTCAAGGTCCCTACCTTGGAAAATAGACCTATTGCATCACATCTTGGCCTGCTATGTGACATAGCATGCCTCTATGTGATGCATTTTTCTTGGCGGTGCCAGTGTAGATGCCCAAAGGGCTTGTTCAGCCCTTGATATAAACTCTTCTAGCCAGGAGGAAGCCTGACAGAAGCTCCCCCCTGACACTATGCAATATAGCATTCCCAGATGGGATGCCATAGGTCATTTTCTCAAGGCATGGATCTTGGAAAATGAAAAATGAAATAACATCCATCCCTGCTAGTTTGAGAAACATGGTGGGATGTGATGCAAATATGTTGGAGGTGATTGGTTATATGGCTCAATCCATAAATAAGCAATTATGCTGTGATACTTTGTCAAATAATTATTTGACTATTGCATGGTGAATATTTTGTTTTATGATTTTTTCTGCCCTCAAATGATGAGTATCAACTGTCAGTATCATCCAGTCTTGACAGTTATTACTCAAGAAGTTTGTAATCCATCAATAGCACACTCAATTCAACTTGATCATTACACTACAGTATCAAAGATTGATGTTACAGTATAGCTGATCATATTTTCTCAACAAACATGTCTGGTCTGTTCAATAAAACAGCTTTTAGTTTCAGTGTATCTCTACTATAGATGGATCTTTGGAGGTCCCTTCAACCTTCTTTCTTCCAGTCCAAGGACTTACTGTAAAAATATGGTTGAAAGTGATACCAAAGCTATTTTGGAATGTAGGATAAATTCATGCAACAATGTTTAACACTTTGCTAAAAGTTTTATCCTTCTGATATCTGTAATTCATGTCTATGCATGACATGTTAGATTGTGAATAGAGTAATGAAACTTACACAACTACCTTTCACACCTGTATCTTGACAAACCTCAACTTTGTTTATTTCACCAACCAAACCTATGTACCCCACAGGGATTTATAGTGACAGAGCCACAGCACTTCAAAACTCCTTTCTCTTTCTCTTCCTCATCAGTTTTCTATTTCATTTATACTGATCAGGTCAAAAACCTTCAAGTGTCTGTGGAGCAAGATTTGTGGTGTTTAAACAAATCCTGTGTGTCTCACTGCCAACAAATGTAGAGTTGAGAGAGAACTCTTTGACTCCAAGACCAAAAACTGATACAAGAAAGTCAGCCTCAAGTCTTAGCTGATTCAGTATCAGGGTTGGGTCAAGGAAAATGCCAAAGAGAAATGATATAGTTCATTACTTCATACCTGATACAAGAACATCAGCCTCTAGTCTTAGCTGATTCAGTATCAGGGTTGGGTCAAGGAAAATGCCAAAGAGAAATGATGAAGGGGAAACTCTGAGGCATTCTACAAGACCAAACTATAAGAGAGTGAGAAAAGGATACAAGCATATATGACAGCATATGGTGTGTCACTTCCTAATATCAGATATGAGAGTAGTATTCTGTATTACAACAACAAAGACATCTAGGACAAGCTTGTCCTAGATTTCCCACCCTGTCTGTATCAAGGTGACTTGTCAACAAGAGCAGATGAAGAACCTTTTAAATTCTCTGATTGTTCTCATTTTTCACCCAGAGCCAGCACATGAGCCTTCCCTTTATGCAAATTAACTTCCTTTTCTTTTTGCTCAATGCACCATGGGCTGAAAGGTGTGTACTGTATGCCTGTGTATCACTGCACAGTTCACAATTGTACTGACCTTCATGAGCTGACATCATGATGAACATGGATCAGTGACTTGTATTGGATGGACATGAGTAACAAGAGTGGGCTTGAGCCCTTGGGCCACCACCCCCCAGACACTAAGGCACTGGATTTAAGAGGGATTCTGAGGTGATTTCAAACATGACACCATGTGCTCTCATTGACAAGTCACTTCATGTGGACAGGGTGTTGTCAGACAGGATTTGTCCTAGTTTTTCCTTGTCTAAACAAGGAACATCTAGGACAACTCTGGTCCTAGGACTTCTAGAACAACCATGTCCTAGTAGTTTCTGCTGACAGTGTCTGTTAGGTGAGTCTGTTCTTTCAAAAATGTTTCAGGACATAGAGTAACCTGATGGTGAAGGTGCAAGTGAGTTGAGGTACTGTCCTCTTCTAAATGTCTGCCCTGTGAAGGAATTGTTGCTAACCTATAGATGAGATAAGGTTGAGGAAAAACAAATACAGATGAGATAACAATTCATGTGTGGGGGGGTTGTAGAATAAATTAGTACCTAAATAAGCACCGCCAGCAAAAATTACTCGGACAAGGCTGTCCGAGGTGTTCTCGGACAGTGAAGTCCGAGTAATTTTTGCTGGCAGTGAAGGTTTTGTGGGGTTAGATGCAGGGTGAGTATATCAGCTTGAACAAACTCATGATCTGCAGATTAGGATGAAACTGTATACTGTGCTCAAAGAAGAATGTTTATGGACAAAGAAAAGGTAGAAATGAAAATACAATTAGGTATCAGGTAATGTTGGAGAGGGCATAAGATGAATTGGTAAGGATACTACTCACAGTCTCTTTTTTGCAGATGAGAAAAGAGATTCAGAGTGGGTTGAATTGATGGGATATATATGTGGTTTTTTGCGTCTGGGTATGAAGCTCTGTGCACATGCCTTTTTCCAATTTGGGTCTGTGCCAATGGAATTGATACAGTGACACCATGCAATACAAATATGGTAATGGTTGTTGATATCCAATTGACATTACAGAAGGAAAACAAAACAAGTCCCACCACCACACAACATATCTCACCATCATACAGCTTACCTAACCAAGAACATCATACAGGGAGCTTAATTAACATATAGACACCCCCACCCTGCACTTCCACAACTCTTTCCCCATCTGTGGAAAGAGTTGTGAGTACCCACCTATATTTCTCTCTATCAACATATCTTGACCATCTGCAAACCTGATAAAGCTTCCCATCTTGTTTTCTCTTCTTCATTCCCTCCCTTTGTAAAAATTCAGTGGCGCACGAGTAGACAAGATAGAAACATCAAACAAGAATATGCTTATACTAGATGGCCTCCAGCGCTATCACCCTGGCTTCACGTCACAACTGACTGACTCTTTCCCTAAGCTCTATTATAGCTGGGAAAGAGTAAGTTCAACCCCCCTCTCTTTTCTCATTCATTTTTTTCTCTCAAGCACTGCCAAGATATTTGTATCGGATGGGCCTATCCGATGTTCTATCACCCCAAGATATGCGATGCAGTGTCAGTAGGATTAGGTGCGATGGAATTACTATCGGTATCTAATGCTCTGACACCATATTGCAGTGTAATTCCATC
>MU167341.1:97364-113442 GCA_015951145.1 Cronartium quercuum f. sp. fusiforme G11
CATCTTGGCCTGCTATGTGACATAGCATGCCTCTATGTGATGCAATTTTCTTGGCAGTGTTAGGTACATAACCTTTTTCTCTCTCACCCATAAGTCATGTTTCAACCCCTCTATCTGTCTTACTTTGTCATCAGGTTAGCACTTGTACCTTAACAGGGAAGGAGAGGAGAGAGGCTTTATCACATATACTCACATATTATACCAGGTATTTGGTGTTCTTAAACATTCACAATGGTGATGCTATACAATTTAGGATATTTGATATCCCTCTACACTCATTTTGAGCCTGTGAGTGTGAAATGGATTGATTCTGAAATAAAACACTGCAGGCATGGTTTTCTTGGATCAAAAGATCTAAGCAATTCTCAAACAGAAAACTTTGGATTGCAACCATCCAAAGTGTTCATCCATGCCATTGTTCATTGCCAGAAAAAGGCTTGGATGTTTCTGTTCAAAAAATGCTTGTGTTTTTTGATCTGAGATAACCATGCTAGCAGTGGCAAGGAGCTGTTTAAAGTGCCTTTGCTTTGAACTGTGGTACTGTATAGTCCACACACATATAGAAGCATTTGACAGCTGTCTGAATCTTCCCAAAACTGTCTGATAACTGTATTTGGGGTGGCCAACCACAGTTGATTAAGGGCTCAAATCCTCTGAAATGTCTCATACATAGAGTGGAGATTTGTCATAGATTTTTTTTCAGGGTGCTACTGGAAGCTCCAGAAACCTATTTTTTTCTGACACTATCTTCAAAATAGAATGTAAAGTTCAATGCAATACCTTTCATACCTCCTATCTAGTCCTCAATAACTTGTTCAATTTTATTCCCCAGAACCATTGCAAGTTCCAAGACACAAAATCTGTTAGCACTCTTTCTTCTGATGCAGCTGGACTCGAAGCTAACATTAAACACAGCATTGATACACTAGGACTAGCTCAATCTGGTAGATTTTTAATTGCATTCCAATGAATCATGGAACAATCTAGAAAAACTCAAGATGTCATTGGGAGGGTAGGTGTTTTTGGGAGAAACACATGTAATTCCTGGCTCTGGGAGAGCTCAACCATCAACTGGAGGTAGATCTTGTCTCAATTGAGTGGGATGATAAAAGCTGATTGGATTGGTTTGGATCCCAAAAAAAAAATCAATTGCATCAGAGGCTAAGCTTGAAAGTTAAAGTATCCCTGATCTTTCTTTAGATAGGTACAAAAGCAAAGAAAAGTCAAACGCTTCCCCTTCCAAACACCGAGGTAAAACTTTCTTCTTTTTTTCAACTTTGAAGAGCCCGCAGTTTTTTTTTTTTTTTTTTTTTTTTTCCCGCTTAACTTTACACCCAACCACATATTCATTCTGAAGGGTGATGGCTTGACTTCTTGGCCAATTGTTATGTACATACCGTATACTTACAATCAGTCAATTGGTCATCCTCTCATTGGTTTCTTTTATCAACTTCAAATTGTTTGTAGGTACATACACATGCGTCTCAACTACAATTGACAACTTCAGATATGTAAAAAAAAAAAAAAAAGAAAGAAACCAAAAAAAAGGTACCCTTGACTGCAGCTTCCTAACAAAGCCCTGACGTTGTTATTTTTATTTAATACTGATACCCGCTCGTAGCCATAGAGCATGGAAGTTAGGTACTTGAAACACAGTGCTCTGCAGAAGAAAAAAAAAAACCTGTGGTCTATGGTTATGTTGTGAATAGGTTTGTGAAGGCTATAGGAACTTCATAAACAGAGCTTCTTTATATGTATGCATTCCAAGACACAAAATCCAAAACTGGATGGTTTGAGTGGTCTGAAGAGCAGAAAGGATATTTGTGGTATAGGTGATAGTTATGACATTTGGGCACTGTGAATCGAAGTAGATGGCGACATAAACAGAAATGAACACATAGCACTACCAGATGCTTCAGGGAAGATGCCACAGAAGTGAAATGGTTCGGGTGATCATTGGGGGAGTGATTCATATTCAATGTAGCAGAGGTTGCCCATAGATGTGTTTGTCTTCATCCTCAAAGCTTGTTGTCCGAGAGATGTGACGTTTTCAGATACAGGATTGGTTCGCTGCCGAACGTGTAGACTGCACGTTGAACAAGTTTTTTTTTTTTTTTGGGTTGGGGATCCCAAGTCACCAAAACCGCCACCACCGACTCGTCACTGGTGCCGGTGTCGAAAAGGTCTGAGTATCGGTCGTTTTCTGAGGGTTAGTCGCACCTGATTCAGTACCCTCCTTTGCTTCTCGTTGCTTCCACTCTTCCTCGGGCGTAAGAGCGTTGAGAGGACTAGCTTCATAGGATAGATCTGGCTTCCCGTCTTTCAATTTAAGCTGATTCAATTTTTCAATGACCGTTTGAATTTGCTCTAATTCGGCCTCATGTTTTTTGCTACAATTGTAAAAGGAGACCGAGGAGAGGAGTGCGAAGGAGTAAACGCCCCAATTTGCTGATGATCTTCCACCTACAGAATCATCCAACATCAAGAATGAATATATAAGAATTTCAACCAATATTTTTTGATAGGATATATAATTGGATCAGAAAGATACACTTGAGGAAATCGACATACGTCTGGTGGTTATCATCCTCAATACCCCGATCGCCGACCCGCCCACGATACCGAACAAGAGAGCTTTACGCTGGCAGGGTACCCTTGCAAAACGCTTCTTGAGATTATCTCTCAAATCAAATGACTGTCAATGAATGACAAGAAGTTAGATGTAAGTAATCAAACAAACGGCCTCTTGACCGCTTTGTTTATCGTTGGCAAAATTTTAGTTTTCTCAGCTGGATTCTGGTCGCTGAAGCTGGCCATGACAAAGAATCGAATTTATACCTGAAGTGCATCCCAAGCCGAGGGCTTCCTGGTGCTGGGAGAGGGTAGCTGGGGGGAGGTTGAGTTGTCGGGTGCAGTAGTCATGATGAATTCAAAAATTTATTTGGAGTGGTCCCAGGATAGAGGGGTGCCTTCCTGGGCTGTGGCATGTCACGGACATGTCACACAAACAGAAGACGGTGACAAGTGCTGGCATACATGCGCAATATCGTACCTCGTTGCGCTTGAAAAGTTCAGGCCAAACTCTCAAGATTCAATTTCCGCTGCATTAAAAAGAGTAGGAAACTACTAAAAAAATCCAGCTGTTGGAAAGCTTGACCGTCTGTTTTTAGTCCCTCACCTACATCTTCGGACAGCTTCTGAAATTCAGGTGGTCAACAAGTAAGGTCTTTGAGTCTGTGCCTGTGTGGCAATCCTGGTCACCCAAGCGAGTCAAAGATCCTGTTTGTGACAAATCCCACTTTGGCAGAAGATGTGACGCCCTCGAATACTTGGTGTATAAGCCAGGGAAAACTGATTTAGACCACTTGAGTCGCTGCCAATCTAAAACATGAGTATGGCTTAGGTTACAATGTCTTCTTCCAGGCAGATGACAAGACAAGTGGATGAGATGAAGACGCAGACACATGTGTCATCATACATCCATCGATCATGTCGAACAAAATACAACCGCTACAACTACAACTACGACACGGCGGTGACCTCCCAAAGCCCAAACTAAAACACCAACGGCTTCCAAACCAGTTCCCTCAGGACTAGTTTAGTATGCGTCTCTCTTAGATTTCTTCTTTTTTCACAGGGCAGCACACCAATCCTTACATCGCTCAACTTGATCCTGATATATCGATAGACACAGACCAATGAGCAGTTTGAGGAGCAGAAACAAAGCGCAGGATTCACATACCTCGTCCAAGCTCATCAACCCACGAACCGAACCTTTCAACTCATCCTCAACAACTACTTTGACGCCTCTTAGCAAAACCCTCACTGATCCTATCCCATCCTCATGCTCCGTCCACTTTCCATTGATATCGCGCTCCCACGATATTACTCCACCAACTTCTCCGGGATGATCAAAGAAACAACCTTCGAGCGCCAAGAAAAGTGCAGCAGTAGTAAGTACCGAAGTCTTGAAATGAATAAACTCGTGACCTGTCCGACCCCCCCCCCCAAAGGAACATATGTCTCAGGAAACCTTGTTGAGCGCTAGAAGAGAAGAAAAGAGAGAGCTTACTTTGGACTGCACGCTCAAGGATGATTCCGAACGCTTCCTCGACTAACTCCCATTCTTCACCACAACCACAACTTACAATCATCTCGAGCTCGGTACAAGCAATGGTAAGCTCAGACACAAAGTCAAATGGTGTTGGCTCAGTCGTACGATAATCAAGTTCTTGTAAAATCATTCGCTCAAAATTCTACCAACCGTCGCTCAATCAGTCTTTATTCCTTTTTCTTTTTTTTAGAAAGGGGGGGAAGGATAAGGGGGGTGACTAACAGCTAGACTTGTGGGGTCAAGATCCACCCATCCAGAGACTCTAGAAGCCCAGACCTTAAGTGAGACAACAAAAAGTGGTCTAAAGACGTCTACATCAGCTTTATTAGCGAGCATGAGCGCAGCCACAGCTGTTCTTTTTGCTACAGCTTTCGCTTCTTCAATCAAAATCCTTCTTGGTAGGACTCTAGCGGTCCAAAGCGAGGAGAAGAGTGAAATAGCTCGATATCGAGTGTGCGGGCCCACAGCTGGGTATCTTTCAAGCATTGGATCGAACTAGAAAAAAAAAGAAAAGAAATCTGTCAGCGATTGACGAAAAGAAATAGATAAAAAATAGTCAGGGAAATAAAGACTGACTTCTAAAAGCCATCGGATGGCTTCCAGTTGGATTTGAGGTGGAAGGCTGCTAGGACGATGGTTGAGAGGGGGTTCTTTAGATACCATTTGTCTTACTCTTTGACGCGCCCAGTCTTCCCAGCTTAGCTCTCTTACTAAGCTACAATCGATTGGAGACCCGGTGAGTGAGGGGGGTGAGAATGGGAAGAGGACGTCAGGATCGAAAAAGCTAGGGACTGTGTTGGAGGAGGGTAGGGCTGAGGAGTGAGGCTGATCGAATGGTGTTGGTGAGGGTTGAAGTGGGACTTCCTGAGCAACTTCGGATGCATGCTGATTGTCGGACACAGGTGGTACCTCAGCTTGTTCAGATCCATAACAAGACACTGCAAGGTGAGAATGCGCAGAATCAGCCTCGAGCACCGATGGCGCCCTACACAGGGAACAAACATATCAGGTGTCGAGTACTAAGCAGAGTTAAGAACAAGGAAGGAAGCCTACGATGATGATTCGGGTACCGAGGGCCCAGAGATGAATGAGGGAAAAGAGTTGTAGGCAAAGGCTAAGAGGTCGAGCTGAATCCCGAGCGAAAGCGTAGGGACTCTTGTTGGCGTCAACAAGATTCGTTTGGCGTTTTTGATAGCGATATTGCATCCAGGGCGAGCGGCAAGGAGATGGATAAGTGCCAACGAAGGAGCGGTACCGGGGGACCATCCCGGCACAGGGCTCGGCACAAACCAACTAGGCTCGGACGGTGGTGGAGTGAGCTGATGAACGGGGGTTGAAGCCGATGGGCTAGGAGTGGGCCCTGTGGAAGTTTCCGGACTCGAAGCCGAGCGTACGGCTGATAGGATCCGGAAAACTCTGGGTCTCGGGACAAAGATCTTGGCAGATGGGCCAATGAGACCGGCCGGAGCGACGCTCGGCACAAAGTTGAACTCTGACGGTTGACGATGAGCTGTGATTGGGGAGTGACCGGACAATGTGATATCAATGGTCAGCGGCGAATTGGAGTCAACCACTCAAATGCTTTAGCGTCCACGCAACGTGTGTCTATGTCACACAGATTGACTGACACAGACAACCAAGAGTGTACGTGCAAGGGTTGCACACGTAGGGGTATGACTTGATATATATGCAGTCCCGCACCGAACCTCTTACAGCTCAGCGGATTCAAGACGAGTGTGATATATGTGAATAGGACTGGAAACAGTGCAAACCAAGCTTAGACGAGAAGTATAACGCAGGAAAGAAAACAGCAGAAGGTAGATACCAACCTGATGAATTTGAATCAGAAGAAAGTATGGACGGTGGATGTGTGAATGAAGAAGACTTGGAAGAAGACTGAGGAGGACTGACAGCGAAGTGTGAGACAGCGGACAGAGGAACAGGTGCGTTACGAGCTTGAGTGGATGAGATGGAAAACATGACGGGAATAGTTTTGTTTCTAGATTGTGTACCAGCCTTCGTTGAAAGGGAGTTTAAATAGGAATGAAATCTCAAACCTCAGGCTGAGATCGGTTGGATGGCTTGGGCAATCAGGCTCATCGCAACTAATTCCAACAAACGACACTCATCGAATTTGATGAGATCGATCGCGTTAAGAATTACGAACGAGCGCGTCCGACGGGGTTGAGTGGTAATGGACATGGTGATCAAACGAAGGAGCAAGCCGAGTGACGGATGGGCTTTGAAAAAATAATAATAATAATAATAATTGGGTCACCATCGAGTCACCTATCCCGACGGCATCACACATCACATCTCAAACAACATCCAAACTGGTGCGCTCATCATCATCAGCATCGAACTGACCGGTCGTCCAACTAGACTTGCATCACTCTCTCTGAAGCCAACTCTTACTGATCGAATTAATTATCAAGAGACTGTATGTACATACAACACTTCAACTCAGTCACTTCTCTGAAGCGCATTATACTTTACGCCCTTTTCCCTGGCTTCGTACTTATACCCCACGACGCTTTCAAAAATAAAAGAAAAAAAAAAAACTTCCAATCCTAAACATAGAAACACACCAACCAATACTCCAAAAGGTAAAGACAATTCAATCGAAACAACAAATCGTACACCTATAAAAAAAAAAAGAAAATAAATCATAACATAGAGTGAGTAGTGATGGGAAAATAAAATAAAATAAACCTTTTTTTCGTAATAAATTTTGATGTGATTAAACATTTTAAGATTGTAGGTTGGAGTAAGGAAGTCGATAAAGAAATGACCTAAAAGACGCGAAAAATACGGCTGAGCCTCTTCGTGCTGTCAAGCAAGAAAAAAAAAAAAAATCAAGTCCTGAAAATGACACACCCACAAAAGCCTTTTATGAAAATATCACAATATTTCTCCTTCTATTGTAAAAAAGTTTTGTAGTTGTTTAAAATTCATTTGACAAATCTAAGAATCAAATTACAGTGATATATCTCATTGATATCCATACAAATATATATATATATATATATAACTTAAAGGCTTTGGTACAATAACAGGAACTTGTTTCCTCTTGCTACCTAAAACTTGTTTCTTTTCTTTTCTTTTTCCTTTTTTTTTCTAGTAAAGCTGTGATTATGTTTTCTCCTTTAATCAACTTTCCTCCTATTTTCTTGAATTTCTTTTGGTTTAGAGATCTTGTCAAAAAAAAAAAAAAAATACGTGCGACTACCAATCAGGGGACTTGTAATGTTAAGCAAAAGTGAATGTTGAGATTGGCTTTAAATTCTTTTTTTTTTTTTACTGCATAAAATCCTTACAATTGACATATATGAGTATGAGAAACATGAAACAACTGAGGACATCAAAAATATAAATGACAACATTTTTCATTTTAAATTGTACAGTAGACGTGTAGTACACATCTTATGATGCGGGTTTTTTTTTTTTTTTTTCTATTGTCTTCCATTTTTGTTGACTTGCTATAAAGTTCTTTGTATACATAAAAAAAGAAACAAGATCTCAAAGTGCGTATAGTGACTTTAACAAGCATATCATTAACGGTTTAATAACCCAATCTATGCCGCAAGTGAGACCTTCGCCTCCCAGATTCTTTTATTTAATTTTATTTTTTTCAAAAAAGCACTTTGAATGTTAAGATTGACCCCAATGATTTTTTTTTTTTTCCCTCTTCTCCTGGTGACGTGGAGTAAATGACTGCATGAGATGGAATGAGATGCATATGAACCACACTTTAGATTCAGATCAAAATCATGTGAATAGTGTTTGTAGGCAGGGGGTAATTGTAGTCGAGTGACATGGTGTCGTTGGACTGTAGTTAGGTACTTTACTGTCCCCCCACTGTAGGGCTCAATTTCATCTTGCGTTCGAACGAGTCCGGATAAATTTTTTAGCATTTTATGAAATGCCGTATCGACCGCTAGTCCCCGGAGGGTTTAAGACTTTCTTTTTTCTTTTTTTTTTTTTTGTGAACCGATAGGCTCACGATGGATGGTGTTGGATGGAGAAGCAAAGTTTTGGAGCTCAAATGTTTCTCAGTCAATACATCGGTACATACATAACCTTTCTCATTTCGTCCTTTCTTGGTTCGGATTTTTGGCACCCGATCTCAGAAATTCAAAACTTTTTTGTCTACAGTACTGTACTACCATACCACTGTATTGTACAGCTTACAAAAGTCTCAGTTCATCTTTACCAAACTATGTATGAGCGGCAGCAAATGTGAGCCAAATTAGAGTTACATACTTCGTGTATTGTGCCTAGTCAGCTTAGTCAGACTTACTTACTTAGACTGAAGCAGCTCAACTCAAGTTCAGGGCCTGATCAAGCTTTAGCTGTGCGGTCGATGATCGCATAATCGGATGGGTTCCCGAACGATCGTGGATTCGAGTGAGTAAGATCGAAAGGTGGGTTGGCCAAATGTCGGACTGGTGATGTAGACTTGAAAGGGGATCTAAATGACCAAAAAGGTTGGGGCTAGGGATGGTAAAGGATACTCCACTAAGTCTATGTATGTAAGTACTTAAGTGTGTACTGATTGGATGTAGCTTCAATATTAAGTACTGCTTCTTTCGTTTTTTTACATTTGGTTGGCTTCTGAATCCTAGCTCGGGTCCAGTTGAGACAATCGATGGTATGTACTTAGTGTGTGTGTGTGTGTGTAGTCGGGATCGTCTACATACACACTCCAAGTAAGTACTACTCTTTCATCACATGTGAAAAATAAGGGCGCATCACAGACCGAAAAATCAAAATGTGCTTTCTCTACTTACTTAAGTACTTATGTAAGTGAGATTCCTTTGAGAGAATGAATGATGTTTGGGTTAACTGCTGAACTTGGATATCACGTATGTACAGCATCCAAGTCGGATTCAGAGACTTAATTTGTCTCAGATCCTGTGTGTCTGTGCTTGAGTATGAAGGGGTTAAGACCAACAGTATGGGTGAGGTTTGATTGAGAAGTTGAGCTAGAGAACTGACATAGACTACTTGCCGTTTCGATTCTGAGTTGGGATGGTACGTGGGTCAGAATTGGAGCATGATGAAATACTTAGGATGAACCCGTTCCAAACTTTTTACGGTGGTTTTGTTAATAGTGGATCTCCAATGATGACAGTACAGTATATCCTACTCTATCTGTACATCATCTCAGCTTCACTTCAACTTATACATACTTACTTAGTCTGTGTACCCACCCACTCACTCACTCACCCGTCAACCGAAGAAGCCTAAGCTCTCTTTAAATCCATCCGCACTACGACTAGTCTCCTCTCTCTACATAACCTTCGACGCCTCTTCTCTCCTTCTTCATCTGCTTTTTTTTTTTTTTCTTCTTTTTTCCTTCTTTTTTTTTTTCTTAGTTTTGGTACTGTACTACTTCTTTCGTTCGTTCGTTCGTTCTTGCTCTTTAGTCTCTCCACTCACTAGCACTAGCACTAGCGCCTCCTTCCTTCATTCCTTCCTTCACTGCCACCTTACCCCCTCCTCTCCAATTCCATTTCTCCTATTGTAGACCTCACATCCCGTCCAATTCGGCCGTCCTCTCCATCCACGTTCAAACCACCCAGCAATCTTCTCTAGCACTTAGCGCGCTCAAGATTCCCTCCCCGACTTTTGATGGTTCGAAACCACAATTGAATAAATGCACGCTTGCCTCGATACTCTATTCACTCTTGCTCTCGCTCCACCGTCACTCTGAGCCTATTCACCCCTCACAAGACCCCTCCACTCTCCTGAAGCGCTTGCAACCCAACAGACCTCCTTTACACCTTTGTTTCAATTCCATCGTCATGGTCAAAATCATCCTTACCCCCAAACGAGGCAACCACGCTCGCTACTTCCCACATCACGGTTTCCTCGGTCTCACTCCCGTCATCGTCTCCGGTACAGTCTCGACTCGGGTCGAGGAGGACGGCGTAGAGCTTCAGGCATCTCAAGTGGTGGTACGGATCCGATGCTACGAGGGAGTAGGTGCCCATCCGGGCCAAGGTGGTGGGCTTGGTTCCGGAGATCCTTCATCGTCCACTCGCAAGCTTCCCAAGATCAACGTACTATGGGAAACTGAGAAGGTCCTATGGACACCTTCCAACATCCACACTCATCCATCCGAAGAGACTTTTGGTCCACTCGGCAATACCGATTCTACTTGGAGGCTTGTCATCCCGACCAATGCAATTCAACGCTCAAAGGGAGGTCAAGCCGTTGGCTCAATGACCTATCGCACCTGGGGAGCATGGTGGCAGGTCGAGGCAGGTATGTCTCCATAATGATGGGCTTTTGTTGGTCATGCGCACCTTTTTCCAATCTTGACATGTTTGGACCAAGAAACTGACGGCGTTCACTTTTCTTCCTCCATGGCCGTGCTGTGCTATTGGTTGAACTGTACCCACCCAAACTTTGTTCGTAACCTGTTCACCCGCCTTGGTTGATCGTCTGCCCCGCACTACCTTTACCAGCGATCCTTCACAAGCCAAGCGGGATCTACGGTTCCTCGATCGTCAAAACTCACCCGATTTTCCTTTCAAACTACTCTCGACCCCTGCCCCCGTCCCGTAACCAGAACGTTCTTCAGAGTAACTGTGCTCGGTTCACGTACTCGATCACTGGTCCGGCCCTCGTAGCTTGCGGTGACCTCGCTCGGGTCTCAGTCTCTATCTCGCCCCTGGGTCCACCGGCTGAGCCCTTCGTGCTAAAAAAGTTATCCGTCGGCCTTCAACGCACCCTCGCCGTAGAGGTGGACCCCGACTCAGCGTCCGCTTCATCCTCCTCCTCACCCGCCCCCAACGCCCTCGATACCTGCACCGATCCTTCCTCTGCCTCTGAACACCTGCCCTCTAAGCGATGGAAACTCCGCCACCTCCATCCTCAGCCTCAGCCCCACCCCAAGCCTTCCTCCAGACCAGCTTTTCCTCCGCCTTCGCGCCATACCTCAGCCGTCTCCAGCATCCTGGCTGAATCCAATATCCTACTCAAGCCCGAGCTTCTTCGCTCTCAGTCTGCCCTTGATCGGCCCTCTCTCAGTCCACCCTCACCTCATCACGTCGTGCTACAGATCCCAAAACCGAAGAGCCGGTACCATTACTCTATTGGAGACTCATGTCAGACCAAATGGGCCGTCGTAAGCTATTCATTGATCATAAAGGTGTGTCTCCCTGCCTTCTCTACATTTTACTGGCGGAAGGACTGATCTGAAGTTTGCATATAGGCGGTAATCAAATCAAAGAGCGCTGGACTCGAGACCATCACCCTCAACGCTCTGCCCGTCGAACTCATGAGCGTCACCAACAACGAACTTGCCGCCGCTATTGCTTCTCTCCGACCCTCGAACCCCGTTCCGCCTTCACTTGCGCTTCCTCAGCACACTTTCAGGCGATCAGCCCCGCCCGCGCCTATCAGCAGCGCTGATCATCATCCGGAAGAGGTGCCGCCGGGTTACTCGCCACCGATGATTTCTCTTTCTACTCCTTTGCCTTGTTGACTCATAGGTCGGTGTATTGCTTATATTACAGACTATCTCATAGTACCTAGTTCGTACTTTTAACCTTTCCTGGTGTCGTTCTTTTTTTGTCTCGTATGTGTTTGTCTTATGTGGAGAGAGATGGAGACAGAAGTTGGGTGTTTGTGTGTACAAAGTTTCTCATGGACAATGACAGTGCGTCAGTTTTCATGGTTGTAAGACGGGTATAAGTTGGGCATGTTTAATCATCGATTTTGGTCTGGGTGACTGTTTTGCGTATCTTTCCCTATGATGAATAGCTGTTATTAGGTCAATGGCATAATTTGTTTTCGTTCGGTCCTATGGAGCTTTTTCTTTTCTTTTCTTCGGCCTTTTATGCACACAGTGGAAAAAGCTTAAACTTCATCACAGTTCTTGAGCTTCTACTTTGTTTGCACTTATGACCCTTTCACTGTCTTGTCTCGACTACTCGCGGGTGCCTATACACCTATAAACACCAAATGCATCAAATCTCACCAGTCATTGCCTGATTCTTCTCAGACCTCATGTGCAACTTGAGGTCCGGTGTCTCTAGTTAAACGTTAGGAGGAGACTTGATTTTATTCATCATCTTCACTTGTCCAAGTTATAGTTTGTAGTCTTGAGCTTGCCTCAAACTTGACTTTTCCTTCAAAATCTCAAACTTGAACTTTCTTGCTTTCCATCTTGTTGGCTTTTTTAACTTGACCTTTCTTTATTTATTAAATACCAACCAATCGACACAGTCTGTGATATATATATATATATATATGTATGTATTCAGAAAGAAATCCCAAACAATAGTAGCAATGACAAATATATAATATGAGAGTCTTAATAATATATGATATATGTGTGTGTAATACTGTAAATAAAAAAATAAAAAAACAAAAAAAAAATGACTTGAATTGAATCAAATGAGTGCATGATGTGTGACACTACCTACTTACTATACCACACTGTAAAATCACATTTCAAATTTTTTGTGGTTGAAACTTTTTTCTTTCTTTCTTTTTTTTTTTTTGGGGGGGGGGGGGGTTCAAGTTGGTCAATTCTATGAGTCAAAAGGTATATAAGAAAAAAAATTGGTTTGTTTATATATATATATATTTGCTTGTACATCATTAAATTGTACATTTACAATATACCAATCCAAATATTAGGCAAATTGCTATAACTTGTGCCCATTTTTCCAAGATAGATGATAGACCCTATAATGATGATTTGACTTGAAGTGTTTCAACATATATGACCTTGCATCAGATTTCCCTGGTGTCTTCTTCTCCACCATTCTGCAAGGACTGTTTCACAGTCACTGACTTGTTTATATCCAGCTTATGAGACAGCCCAGCCAATCACAACTCACACTTTAGTAGGACTGAATTTGGTCCACCGTAGCCCTGAGAAGTAAGGGTTCAAGTGTCTAACCAGGCAAGGGCCTTAGTTAAAAAAAAAAAAAAAAAAAAAAAAAAACCTTACCTAAGTCCTTATTAGGATATACTTCTGCCTGACACCCCAATGAATTTGATATGTCCCAATGTTCCTTCCCAATCCCACTTTCTCCATCAGTTCTTTCACCTAATGTCAAGTAAATTAAATTTTCTATACCATCAGTGTGGTAATCATTTTCTTTTTCCTTTTTCTTTCTTTTTTTTTTTTTTTTTTTTTTTTTTTTTTTTTTTTTTTTTTTGATGAGATACACTCTAACCCTCAGTGTCTTCTTTGACATCTTCCTATTCCAAATCAAACTCAAAAATTTATAAGAGGCAATGAATTATCAAGGCCATCGTATCTTTTTTTGTTTGTTTGTAATGTTACAAATTTGAACTTGTTATCACTCTAGCCAGGGTATTCCTTCTCTTCCTTTTCATCAGCATCATTGAGAAGGGGGCAGGGGGTAATTAATTAATTATTGTCAGGGAAGGACTTTCTGTAAGGCTACCCTACGTGAAAATTTAAATAGTTAGGATGAGATTTGAGAAGACTCAAACTTTCCAGGAGGATAAAAAAATTCACTCAAGTCTGTACATACTGGTATCATACCAAGTACAAAAATTGTAATTAGTTGACCTCTGAAAAAGAAGGTTTAGGGTCCGTTTGGCAACCAACTTCAACCATGGTTTTCTGACTTCGAATTCAAGTTTGAAGTCGGGTAAATACCCGAAAACAGTGAGCTGTGTGGTAGCATAAAAAACTGGATTCTGAAGTCAAAAAACCAACTTCAGAATCCAGTTTTAATTGGATTCTTGCCAACTTCAGAGAATCCAGTTTTTCCGGATTCTACTGGATTCTTGAAGTTGATTCTTGGATTCTTCTCACTGCTACGTCTCTCCTCACTCGTCTCGCTCGCGCACCCGGCTCGATGGGGAATTCCCGTCAAAGAAAGATGAGGACGGGAGCTCCGGGCCGGGGGAGCAAGATCTATATAGCTATCTTACGTGTAAGGGTATGCTAGTAGCTAAGTGTGTAACTTGTCTCAGTCCTGTAACCCCATGCTGTACCCATACCTCAACGATTCACACTCCCAGCCCCTCTCAACTTCTCTGACCAATCCACAGCCAATCCCCAACCACTTCACATGAACACCCTCCCTCACCCAACTCAATTCGACTCAACTCAACCATCCAAAACTATTGAGATGTCATCAAAGAAAACCTCAAACAGTGATGAGAAGCCCGCTGGCAAGGACCACATCACCTGGACACCAGAAAAAGACCGTCGAACTGATCTGAGTCGGTCGATGGGTCTGATTCAGTTGAGCCATCCGAATCACCTGAATTGGACATGTTCCAGATTGGGTGCTCGGTTTGATGAAAGGTGGGATTGCAGGGAGATATTGTTGAGAGTGGTTGTGGATGTTCGAACGGATTGAGAGGGTTTGCCTTGAGGGAAATTGTGGACTTGTTCGATTTTTTTGTGTAAACCGTAGGGAATTAAACTTTGGAGTTGGTTGACCAAACAGGCCAACCAAATCTAAAGTTGATTCACTGGATTTTACCCGAATCAGCCCCGAATTTGGGCAGAATGACTTCTCTCTCACACGTGAGAAGTCATTCATGTTTGAAGTTAATTCAAGTTTGGAGTTGGTTGCCAAACGGACCCTTAAGGAATGATTGTTTTTTTTTTTTTTAAAAAAAAAAAGGGTTTCCTTGCC
Source organism: Cronartium quercuum f. sp. fusiforme G11 (assembly GCA_015951145.1). NCBI lineage: Eukaryota > Fungi > Basidiomycota > Pucciniomycetes > Pucciniales > Coleosporiaceae > Cronartium > Cronartium quercuum. Next base: position 112,125 of record MU167341.1, read on the forward strand.
GTTTGGAGAATGAATGAACTGGGTAGTTAAGAGAAAAAAAAAAAACTAGTCCAGATCTAAAATTCTTCAGCTATATAACTTGGTTTTTTTTATGTTAGATTAACCTCTGTTGAAACTCAATCGACGATTAATAAACAAACTCACAAAGCTTGCGAAATGAATAGCGAAGAATTAACAAAAGAGATAATTAGAATTCAGCCCGTTAACACGCAAATGATGCGTGACTTACTTTGCCCCAAGTTAATGAACCCCAACCAACAACACTAGCATCGAATACAAACATATATATATATCTCATTGTAGGGCAACGCTTACGTTCTCTTTCCTCTTGTCTTTGGAAAGAGAACGTACGTACCCCATACCCTTCTCCATTTTTCCTTTTCTTGTCTTAAATTGCCTATTCTTTATTAGAAATTTCTCACTTGTTTTTTCCTCAGACCGCGAGCTCATATAAGCTCATATTAACTACTTTCTGCTCTTTATTCACTGAACTGAACCCATTAACAGGTACTTGGATACATATATTAAAATCCCTTTTATCTCTGCTTTCTTCAAGTCTGATCTCTTATATACTTGTTGTAGGTCAGTATCTTCCCAGAGCAGGAGAAGTTTCACCGTGTCACTTAGTACTTCTATATCCATTTATCAGTGTTCCAAAGCTAGTGAGAAATTCTCAACCTCCTTTTGAAGTTATAAGAGTTTTAATTTTAACTCTATACCCTGATTAGTTCCTTCATCGACAGGGTATCCTCAAGTAAGGATGATCAGATCTAATCAATGATTTATTACTTGGTGACTCACACCTAGAGCAATGTAAATAAACTTATTGAGCAGATATATTATATTTTATGAGATTATCCTCAATTCTGTGCTAGTCTGAAATTTAGGTCTCTGGTTAAGGTTAGGAAGAGGGTAAAAAGGTACAAACCAGCAGACAGATGGACATTGGAACAAGAATAGAGACAGAGTACAAAAGGAGAACCAGATGTCTGGTGGTGGTCTGGACAAGATGAAATGTTGTCTTTATTATATATTGTTCATGTTGAGATTCAATTGACACAAAGAGATACACTGCCAGCAGAAACTACTAGGACATGGTTGTTCTAGAAGTCCTAGGACCAGAGTTGTCCTAGATGTTCCTTGTTTGGACAAGGAAAAACTAGGACAAAGCCTGTCTGAGGAAATCTAGGACAAGCTTGTCCATTGTCAGGGGGATGCTTCTGTATGGCAACCCACCTGGCTATTTCAAGCAGGATCTGAAGCTGGATTGGGCTTCAGGCTCAAAGTGAACAATAGGCAAGGCTGTACTGGTACCACC
>MU167341.1:118896-140662 GCA_015951145.1 Cronartium quercuum f. sp. fusiforme G11
ATGAGATGATCAGTATAAAAAAAAAAAAAAATGATAATCATGTGGTTATATTGTTGTAATATTTTTTTTTATATATATATATAAATGTATATAATTCAAAAAACAAGAAAAAAAAAAAAAGACTAATCTTTTTCTTAGACCAATTTGGTTATTATACTACCATCATCATCATCATCATATCCATCTCTAGAAATGTCATCCATCCATGAAAGAAGGATGCAAATAGCCCCCTAAAAAAAAATTCCCCTTCCCTCTCGCTCAAGCATATATATATACACACACACAAGGAGACACACAAGTAAAGTTGATGCTTATTTGCTGAAACATTGAATCATGATGATGATGATGATGATGATGAATGACAAAAAGGTAAAGTTTACAAACACACTAGACAATTACAAAAGGTTGCTTCTCTAGCCTCAATTCACATACAATGAACAACACACACACACACAGAGAGAGAGAGAGAGAGAGAGAGAGAAGAACAAGAGATACAAACAAACAAAAGATCAAGGTATACATACAATTCGACTTGTAAAATGGCGATCAAGGTTTTTTTTTTTTTTTTTTTTTTGTCCTTTTTATACTTCCCCATCTTCGTCTATCTCTTCTTCACCAGCACCAGGTCCTGGTGGCCAAGTTGATCGATAGCTACTAAGTGGTGGAAGTACAAGTTTAGGTGATGAACCAAGTGCAAGTCTAAAAGGTGAAGAACGAGATGATGTAGAAGAGGAAGGTGTAGATAGTAATAATTCATTTACTGAACTTAATCTAAGACGTCCACTCTTGGGTCCTGATGCTACTCTTAAAGGTGCTAATGTTAAACTCTCTGATGGGTCTACATCTGTACTCCTTAAACTTGGTAGTCTTGTTCCGGACCTAGAAAGTCCTCCTCCACTACTAGTACTACTCCTTCTAGCGTCTTCAAATATTTTTTCGCGATGATCTCTCATGGATCCAGGTTGGCGAAAGCCTAAATGTAAATGATGAATGAGAAAATAAAATTCTATGGGTCAAGATCACCTGAATAGATAACTTACCATCATTCAACATTGCCCGCTTGGCCGCACCAGCGCTCGGTCGCGAAGGTGAGGATGATGGACCTTCAGCCAGCTCATCATCTTCATCCTCCTCTACCATCCGCCGACGCTTACCAGAAGCAGCTGACCCTGAAGAGTGTTTTTGAGGGTGTTGTGGTTGGGGAATGACGAGTCGCGGTCTGGAAGGCGACGAGCGGGGGTGATCGGACCGAGCCGAGTAAGCACTCGCTGACTCACGTGCGATGGTAGTGGTCATGAGATCCTGTGGGTGATGAGGATATGAGCGCGGAGTGAGTGGGTAGGTTCGATTGGCGGACATTGGCATCGAAATCGACCTGGAGCCATGTTCATGACGTTGATGGCGCGCATGAAAATTCCTAGAATCGTGGTACACTGTCCGAGCCGCTTGCGCTTGCTCATCCTCGTTCGAACTTGAGTTGACTCTCCTCCGAGTGGCGGCCTTCCCCCTCCTCGCACTGGTCTCTACGTCTGTCGAGGACCCGGTTGTTGTTGTCGTCGTCGTCGTCGTCATCGTAGATTTCTTTTTAAAACCTCCGTTTACGAACTGATCCTCAGCCCCCGGCGCTATCGCCCAAAAACTACCCTTGCCGGGCTCATTAGGCCCTCGTGGGAGCTTGATGAAAGACTCATTAAGGGAAAGGTTATGCCTGATTGAGTTTTGCCATCCAGCTTCGTCTTTACGGTAGTATGCATAGTTTTGCATGATATAGGCGTAAATGTCGTTCAAACAGATTTTTTTGGTTTGTGAGCACATGATCGCTTGGCCAATCAAGGCTGCGTAGCTGTATGTTGGCTTTTCACCCGGTCCCGGTGGGGCCCCGCTCGACTGTTCTGGAGCAGCGCTTGTGGTATAACTTGACCGGTTGGAACCGCTAGAGCTAAAGGTTGGAGGTTCAAGTGCCGATGCTGGTATAGATGATGGTCGATGCTGAATGTCAGTAGGTCGAAAGCCATGCGGAAGTTTAAGCTCAGTGTTTGGGAAAAGCCGAATGGGTTGGAGATCAGGTAGTTTTTGGTTGTGGTCGCGGACAGACGAACTAGACAGATGAAGCAAGCTAGACACGCTAGATGGCGGTCTAGCCTTGGTGGATGGAGTAGGCGATGAGATTGGTCGCTGGGCGTATGGGGAAGTAGAAGGACCAGGAGAGGATGACGACGAAGAATCGGAAATCGGGCCGAAACCAGTAGTTCGATGAGGAGGTGAGGAGCCTGAAGACTGAACCGGGCTTGACTGCCCTAGAGGCATGGACCGATGCACGAGCTGAGTGTGGGTTTGAATCAAATGAGGATTTTGACGGGGCTGAGTGGGGAGATTGACGGGGTGGCAGAGCGAGCTAAGGACAGAGGTAGAAGGTCGTGATGAAAGAATTTGAGGAGAACTTTGCACTTCACAAGTAGTTGATCTCTTGTGAATATTCCGGTCACCAATTTTCTTAAAAGTTGAAATCAAGGTTTGAAGATCAGTCTGAATATTGTGAGATAGAGGTACGAAAGAGTTCATACCTGAGTTTGGGTGGGAGTTCGGGGAGGGGGACTAGCTAGTAATGGGCCAGATTCAGAGCTGTCATCGTCCAGAGATGTGGAATGGTCCAAACCAGGTTCGGCAGAGCAAGCGCGACGGTTAGGGAGATGGTCACTGAACGTGGAACGAGTGCTAAGGGGAGGGATCGGTAGTGGGCTCGAGAGCTTTCGTTCGTCGAGTGAGGAATGACAAGGTTGGACGGACGAGGTCGATAGAGAGTTTTTGAGCGAGGCGGTGTTGAATGAGGATTGGACAAAAGACATGGTACTCGGATGAGAGTTTGAATTGTGGCCCAAGTTTTGGTCTCTAGGCTTTTGGTCTAAATAGCCACGAGTGTCGCTTGAGCGGATAGTGGACTGGCGTTCGATCATGTTCTGAGAGCGATTAGATTTTCCGAGACGATAAGATTGAGTGTTTTCAGGCTTGATGATGTAGCCTAGATGGGTTTGAGGAGAAGAATGAAGATTGGAAGAGAATTGATGGTGGTCAGAGAAACGGTTGTTGGGTTGAGAAGGGAGTTGAATTGAAGTTGATTTGAGTGATGATGTTGGTAATGAAGCATGTTTTGGGTGAGTGGGTGAGTGAATTTGAGGTTGAGGTTGAGGTTGAGATTGATGAAATTGAAGTTGAGACTCGACAACGTGTGAGAGAAATTGGTTGGATGATTTAATTTCTCGGGAGTGATGAAGTCGATGAGAATGATTTAAATTGATGGATGAAGAAGTTTGATTGGAGACCGAGTGATTGTTGATCAAGAGTACCATTGTGAGTGGATTGAATTATGTAAATAAACCGAATCACAAACACTCAGACTGGGTTTAAATCAATCCATTCAGAACACTTGACATGTCAAACTACTGCGCAAGGTTTTCTTTACGCAGCAAGCAAGAAAACAAATAAATACATAATCAATTTCATACACAAAAAAGGAGATTCAAATCAAAACTTGATATTCTTTTCAACACTTCCTCTTCTGCTTACTCAATCCATATTTAAAAAGGAATAGCAAAACAGTAAATGGATATGATTGTAAAAGTTGATTAGAGTGTCAGAGATGAATCAAAAAAGAAATGGGAGTTGATTGGGTGTGGGCAAGATGTAAAGTTGAGGACCTTGATGATTTGATTAACTAGAGCTGTGGATGTGGTTCAAGAGGATGAGGATGGACCTATGGGCAAGGTGCTCATTTTATACCTTTTGAAAGTTGAAACCAAGTCTTGCACACCCATCTCTTAGAGCCCTCACTAAATCTTGTGTTTGTTTACAGACGCGTAGACGAACGCGACGGGTCATTCCTCACTACAATTCTTGAATTATCACAAAATCGAACGTGAACGTGAGGCTCATTTTGAGTATTCGATTTTGTGATGTATATTCGCTCCTGGTTCTGGTTCTGGTTCTGATTCAAGATCTGTCTGATGATCTTTGTGAGTTGTCAATGGGTACCTATAAATACCTTGATGGTGGTGTGTGTGAGCCTTCATTCAGTAAAAAATCACTCCACAATAGAACAAGAGAATCGCTGTTGGAGCGTGTGCGGTCTCATACGACTGCCAGTCTTTAACAAAGAAAAATAAAAATAAAACATGTAGACGGGCCGCACATGATTTTTTCAAAACCTTCGAACTGGTATATAGTTAAAAAGTTTTGGCTAAGAAGATCATTCTAATTCTAGGCTATACAAAGTGTTACACTGCGACATGGTGATCACTAGATCTCTCTTCGGTGTATGTGAGTTGGGTACGAGTTGAGGTGTATAAAGTGAGTGAGGTCGGATGACAAGAAAAAGACTCAAGTTGACTCGTCTGTTTTTCACGCCCAATCAATAATCAACTCATCAGGTTAGATCGATTCAAGACTCTCGAGGTCGTAGAGAGAAATTGGCGCACACGCATAGCAGTATGGAAACTTGGAAGCATCCATCGTATCCCGCACTAAGGGATTAGAGCCATCCAGCCCGATAAACTCCAAAGTGTCATCCAGGCTCGCATCAGGCCACGTTCGACCTTGCCGGGTCTGATAAAAGGTTGAAAAAGTAGTGATTGATGATGAGCTGTTTTTCGGATTGCGTTTGGGTAACAACTTGAGTGCTGAGCTTACATTACCCTCGTAGGCCATCATCTGACGTTTTGGATTCGCATGTTGCCATCTCCACCAAAGCCAATCTATATTAGCGTGATGTAAAAAAAACAAGCTGTTGAAACGATTCAAGTTGAGCATTATGTCAGTCTAAAGTTTTTGGAATTGTACAAGGTAGAGAAAAAAAAAAAAAGAAAAGAAAAAGTACTTACGGCTAAAAATGTGTATAGTTTGATCAATCCAGACGAGGGGAATAAATTCTTGGTGATTAAACCAACTATGCCCTGTGAAACAGCGAAAGCTCACATCGTTTGCAGAATAAGCTGGAGTTGAAAACTCCTATCAAGGTCTTCAGCCTACAAGAGTGCAAAGAGAATTGGACTCAAATTGTAAAAAAAAAAAAAAAAAAAAAAAAAAAAAAAAAAAAGAAGAAGAAGATAACTTACCGCCCCAACTAATGCGTGTACCATCGCGTGTGGACCTGAAATTGATCATTAAAGAGAGATCAATCCAGAAAGACTGAATGAGGACAGATTGATGGATGAAAGATTGACCTGGGCTTGCGTCCTGAACGATATCCGGATTTTCGCCCTATAATTGTGAGATGAAGATCAGTTTAGGGTGTTGAGACCGAAAGCCAGGGGATAAGAAGATATCCGATTCAAAAGATCCTAGTTATCGGGACTGACTTCGACTGCAACCCAAAAATCCGAAAAGGTCCGGAGCCGTAGGATATTTCTGATGGCATTGTTATCGCTATCTCATGTAAAGTTGAGATAAATTCAGAGGAACCGATTGATAAATTTTGAATGAACGTCCACTGACAAATATTGACTTCCAAAGATAGATCCACTTTTGGGGAATACCAGTTCGATCATCAGCAATCAATTCAACTTCCTCAGTCTGATTGAAAAGCGTACCCACTTTATCGATGAATCCAAAAAAATGGTCCATGCTCTCTCGAGAAAGTGAGTTTGCGGATGTCGAAGTTCAAACTCTCTAAACGCGCCATCCATCACCCGTCCGCCGGCTGCAAGTCGAGCTGATCAGTACGTTTTCTTTACCTGGCACAGGTCAGTGGACTGTCGTTCATTATAAGGAAACCCAACAAGCCATTCACCAATCTCGAGGTTGGAGTTGTGAGGACCAGTTCCGTTGGTCCCGAACCCAGTCTGAAAAAAAACTATCATCAGCTCATTCATTTCGTCAATCGAGATCACTTTTGAATCCATCAAGAGGTAAAAGATTTGAGTGCCGGTAACTACTACCTGACGATCAGATGACCACACTGGCCCAGCGGTAACATTTCTTGCGTCCAATGCCCAGTTCCAGCGTGGAAGTGAACCAGAATAGCCACATTTATGCAATTCCTTCTCGTAGATATAGATAAAATGTCGATGCCCTGCTTTCTTCTTGAGATCAACATCCGATTCTTCTCGTACGGATTCTCTTCTTCACTCACACGGTAAGAATTGGGCCACGAAGTGAATCTCACCCTGAAGTGACGCATGCACATACTGGAAATCATCGTAACGACGGAGCTGAAACTCGGTGCTCAATCTCGAAGGTTTCGTCCCCAAGCACTTGACGGCCTTGATGTAAGATATTTGGCTTGCTCGATCCAACGTACGCCATTCTTTTCTCTTGCGAACCGAGCTACAAGATTGAGCGCCGACCATTCGTACTCGGAGTTCAATCGAGAGCACAAGGAGGGCCAAGAAGAGATGAAGAAATGATCCCATTTTTCCTCTTGACTGAGCTCACTACGAGACCACTTTCACAATCGGGACTTGGTCGCGAACCAAAATACAAGACTGGGTACGTCTTTGGGCCGCAGCGGAGAGTTGATAGTCCATTTAGCCAAAGCCCACAAAGATTGTCTTTTGACACAAACAACCATTACTGAAAGAATCTCAACAACAACCCGATCTCGACCCCCCCACGCTAAGGGTGATTTACCCGGGATCACTCAAGCTCTTTGTAAAAAGCTCCAGAAGGGCTCGTTCTTGAACATCGAGGATGTTTCTGAAAAAAAAAGTACCACCAAAGTTTGATTGCCGCCATGGGATCGGTATCTGAGGTCAACCTGCCTCGCCAATCGGAACCAAGAAAGCCAGACGGTCGTTCTTTCTGAGCATCTGATCAGGAGAGATAGAACAATCAGACGTCATCTATAGATTGGAACACTCATAGGAGCTTGCAAAGTGAGGCTCAAGGTCGGAAGGTAGATTGCTAGTACTTTGGTTATCGAAATATTGAATACTTACTGTACCTACTCATGGTTTCGATCTGGTTCAATAATACATCAACCCACACCCTTCCACACCTCAAGCTCAGCCGGAAGCTGGGAAATTTTCCAGAAAAGAAAAGGGTATCATCGACCAAATTGCCATTTTGAATGATCAAGCTTTTTTTTGGGTTCGTCCTGATCTTGTTCCCTCTTGAAGCTTCTCACCAGGTCAGGAGTTGAACATCAAATGGGGTTCAACACCTCTGAATCTAAAAAAGTTCTCCATTTCGAACGTCTGGCCAGATCCTCACTGCATCTCACCAAAGTACATGCTGATGGAAACCAGCCAGAAGAAGTTTAGCCAAACGCTTAGGAATCTAGAAATAAAATTTACCGCATACGTAAGGACCACCAGCTCGCAGCACTTGGGTGAAAGGAGCCGTTTTTGGGGTATGAGCGGGATGTTAAAGATTTGCCGGTCGTTCCCGCCACTACACGCCATCAAAAAGTGCACATTGGATTACTTACTTGCTCAAGGGTTTAAAAATTCTTCGGTCCGCCCGCTAAAGATGAGCTACTCGAACTACTCAAAATTTTCGCCTTCAAAGTATGAAATTGAGAACCGTAAAGCTTTTTTTTTTACAATTTCAGGTCTCCGAGTTTATACAAATTTAGGGTACCCCAAGTTGCTAAAAAAACCGTGGTGAGAATGCCTCCGAGGAGCTGCTTCCAAAGTTTCTCAAAGGTTCGACTGATGATGGCCTATCAGTTTTTTTTTTTTTTTTTTTTTTTTTTTTTTTTTTTTTTTGCTAATAATCATACGTTTTTAGTATTTATTACACTTTCTATAAATCTTTTCTTTAGAAAAAAAACTGTGCGCCTTTCTCAATCACATCGTGTACCTTGGTCTCTTTGTTCTCTCTAACTTGACACAACTCCGGTGTTACAGCTTGGTTTTTTGGCGGGCAGGATCTCCAGATCACCCAGAACGTAACATGGGACACGGCTATATTGCCAATGGCGTTACGGAACGGAAGCACCTTAGCTCCCGGGTTTCCACCTCCCGAGGTTGATGATGAGGGAAAAAAACCGAGAGATCGATCGGCAAATCTCTGATCACATACACACAGAAAACTGTCACGCACACAATGTTACAGACATAGATCTAGTGTAAGCTCTAACAGTGTCAACCCTATTTTTCTTGCGGGTAAAAAGTTTTTCTTTTTTTTTATTGGGGGGGGGGGGGGGGGGGGGGGAATGGCTGAAATAGCAGTCTGAACCCACTTAGACCTACTTATGCAAAGCAAACCCCAGTATAAATTTTTTTTTTGCCATTGCATCTTGCTGATAAAAAAATTTATTGACTCGGAGAAATCCATCCTTGTACCAAGGAAAGCAGTTACCATATCAATCCAAAAAAAGGAGAAAAACACACACACACACACACACACACACACACACACACACAAGAGGTCTTTGAAATTTAAGTAACTTGTCTCCCAATTTTTTTTTCAAGTTTGGAGGCTAAAGATTGTATCATTTGAGTAAACTTTGATAAACTTGAGTGCCATTTTTTTTTTTTTTTTGGTGGAAATGATGGAAATAAGGTTTTTGCGGTATCCATGTTTTAAATGCTTTACATCCTTTATAATCTATAACAACTTAAATTTTTCAGATTGAAAGGGTTTATCTGTTGCAATTTTTGAAAAAAATAAAAAAAAAAACATCGACATGTTGACTCACATTCTTATTGCTAACATTCTTTTTACCTATTGCAACACAATTTTCAAGCTCTGTAGTTAAGGGTTAGAAAACTGGTGCAAAAATTAAAAAAAAAAAAAAAAAGAGTAGTATTTGGACCTGATTGAGTGGATTCACTCTTAATAACATAGATCTGGAGATGGACATGGATAAGGAGTCAAAGTGCCCCTGCTCGATGCACTCCTGCAAAAAAAAAGCAAAAGAGTAGAGCAGTTGATGATCTCAGGATAAGCACAAGTATTAACAGGTTGATCAGTCAAATTGTCGGGGTTTGGGTAAGGCCCAATAGTCCTTAACTTCAACCTGGTAGGTTTGTACAATAGGACACCTGAATTCCATGTAATCTCTTCATCACTGCAGACTGCTTGAGTTGAAGCGGGTTAATGATTTGTAAAGGGTTCATCAGGTATACATTTATGTAGCCAATGCCAAGACTTCACCCCTACTTACTTAGCCAAGTCACTTCTGTGGGTGTCCCATTCGAGTACCTGTCTAAACTTCACTGTGCAACCATTGAGAGGTTTTCCATGAAAAATTAAACACTGAGTTTACCATTCAAATGATGAGAAAGAATTTGTAACCGGAATGAACCATTTAACAGACAAGTCACTTCTGAGCTATATCTTTCATAAGTTGTAAGGTGCTCTCGAGATGTAGAGGTATGGGATCAGTCCAAGATTTGAAAGTTTGACCAAAACATCTACCACCCAACAGCAATAGACTTGGCATACATCATCGCTTCAACCTCAGACTCATCCATTGAATGAACAAGGTACCAAACTTATTCAAGTTGACGGGTTTGATGTGTAGGATTGTAATTAGTTCCCAAATGTTCCTATACAACTCATGCTTATACTCATCCATTCTTTATTATTATTGATATCCTCGTTTCTCTTAAGCGGCTATCAAACATTTTTTTTTTTTTTCCACCAGTAAAACCCTGTAACTGTTCATAGAAACGTATGGGGTAGCTGTTACAACATTTAACCATCTATCAGGAGTACAGAAAGAACAAAACATATGCGGTGCTACTTTTTTTCCAAACAAGTTTAATCTGAAGGAGGTTTCATATTAGAACAGGTTGGGTTTTTGTCTGAGATTTTTTTTTTTTTTACTCACACCCAGCAACTCTCTCTCTCTCTCTCAAAAAAAAAAAAAAAAAACTCCAGATGGTGTATAATATTATAAGCTTATCCCACCTTTCAAAGATTGTGAGTTTAATGACTAAAGTTGTACCTTCTCACAAAGATCTACAAAGACTTCAGAAGGGACTATAATATTCTTTCAACTTTAGAAGTTTAAGTAGTAATTATAAATGATGAGAAGAGGAAACAAAATAATTCAATCGAGAAGAAAAACTTCATACAGCAAGAATTGCGACATGCAAATATCTGAAAACATGATTACTAAGAATGAAAAAAAAAAAAAAAAAATAGGAATAAGCTATGTACATGATCTGATGCCTGTTTCAAGCCAACTGATACGCGTTTCCATATCAATTTATTCGTGACAATGAGCCCACGCTAACAACCTGCGATTGTACTGAAGAATCAAGTACATACAATAGTTTCCATAAATGTTCTCACCGGCTCTTCACTGATGGTCCGTATTGGAGAATCGTTGATACGCTAAGGTCGGGACTTGGGGAACATGCGGAGGTGGAAACACTACAGAATGTTGTGGAACCTCCGCTTCCCTCGGCCCTCGAGATATGTTCTCGTCGGTGCCGTAGTCGTGCCCCGAGTGAACCCACCCCCGGGGCCACAACAGTCCGCGCGCGCCCAGCCAATCTCAGTGAACAGAGCCGGTGACAACATTTTTCGAAACTACTGTACAATTTTTTTTTTTTTTTTTTTTTTTTTTTTTTTTTTTTTTTCCTATCAAGGGAACACCTTCTGTCCAAAAAGAGAAGGTGACTTGAGTGAGTATACAGAAAACCAAACTGGTCCTGATTCTGTGAGAATGTAAAACAACTGTGTACAGCCAAAAATTCATGAACCTTGGTCAACCATTACAGGTTGTCTTACCTTTTTTTTTTTTTAATAATACCACATAGAGGTAATGTAAGAGTGGCGCAGTTGTCATCAACTCCAAACGGCAGACCTTTCCTTTAGATAGAGGTTAGTTTCCTAGTGAGAAAATTGTGTACCAAAGAAGCATTTTTTGGGAGAAGTTGTAAGCGGCGATCACATACTTTAGAGGTGGGATAAGCTATGGGCCCCTCTGGCAGGCAAGCTCGCTTCGTCACAAAAGAGAATTAGCCAGGTTTGGGTTTTGTCATATCAAGCTGACTTAAGGCTTGTGAAAGTTTTCTTAGGGCTATTTAGCCAATGTCAGGCTCTTTTTGACCTGGCTCAACGATGACATGTATATGATCATGTAGTCTCAAGCCTTTATCAACCCAGTTGAGATGGCAGTCTTGGCAGCAAATCCCACTGCTTGAAAGGTCAGGCTCTTCTTTGCGCCACTTCTTCCTCAGACCTGGTTCACAGAAGTGACATGTTGCCATGCACCAAGCTGGGGCGAGCCAAATCTATACTCAGCGATGGTTTTGCGCGAGGCAAAAGTTCAACTATCATTTACTTCATAATGAAATAGATAAGCACATCTACCGGTCTGATGCCTCTATGCGTGTGGCGTGGGCGCTAATGAGATAGATGATTATTCAGCCCCGGTATCTTATCTTTAATCCAACTAGGCTTGATCCAGCTACAAGTGCGGGCATAAGTCGCTGATGTATGTACCTATGGAACAATTAAAGTCACACGAGCAAAGTACAATGCTCCTGTTAGACTGGACAATCTTCAAGCGAGGTACTTGAAACTTACGAGTTCGTGGTAGGTAAAGGCCTCGACTCCTTTGCCGTGCAAGCTAGAGGAAGGATGTATCTTAATTTGCTGTGTTATCAATAATTTGGAGTGAGCAGTGAGACGTGAACGACACATGTGTCTTTGAGTCGGCCCAGTTTTGTAGACAAAAGTGAACACATACAGTTCTGGTAACTATGTTCACATAGCTTCGATCCTGTTGTTGAATTGCGGTGTTGTTGGGCATACCTGAAAGTAAACTGGTCAAGATCCGCTCCGAGTCTCCTTGGCCGTCATCATTTTGTTTTGTTTGTTTGCCAGCTAGTTTATCTAAACCAATTCGTTTACATCTTTCTCTCAGCTGTTGCCTAGACTTGAGAACGCCGCTCATAGATTTATGATTAATAAAATGATCTCGACACCAAGTTTTAACCTCGCCTCGGACATGGATTTCAGATCGAGAGTCGTTAAGCAAACTATCGTAGCTGCGAAGAATGTTTAAAAGGGTCATATGGTCCCCGTCTCGATGCAAAAACCTTCGTCGGGCTTCTTGTGCCTGGTCACGAGTTGCTGCAGTATTGATCAATAAGGTGTCGCAATGTTCGAGTAGAGCCAGCACATCTATCATATCAGATGCACAGTCATTCTCGAAGGAAGCCACCAAGCATCTGGCCTGCGGTGGGTTCAGGGGCAGTTTCGCTAGTTGACGTCCGAGGGGGGTAAGCTTTCCTGCCGTGTCAATCGCACCCAATAGGTGTAACTGAATAAGCGCGGCCCTCACTGACTCGGGAAGATAGGTATGCAAGGGTCAGTATGTCATTCAAATGCAAAGTGAAGAATACACTCACTACCATCGGTCTCGGGGGGATCCATGAAATCAAACTGAAAGACGTCCGTGACTCCACTTGCTAGAAGATGTAGAACGACAAAGGAAAGACTAGAACGCTTAATTTCAGGCTCCGTGGTTTTAGTGAAACTGTCAAACTTTGCCTTGGTGTAAAGTCGCCAACATTTTCCAGGGGACTAGTAAAATGCTAAGTATTGGTACCCTAAATAATTACAATATCACAAGTCGAATAGACGCTCACTTCTCGACCAGCACGACCACTTCTTTGATTAGCAGACGACTGGCTGATAGGCTCCGGTCGTAACTCTTCTACGCCGGACATACTATGGAATCGCTTGACTTTGACAATTCCACAGTCAATGACATACGCTACCCCCGGAATAGTGATGGAAGTCTCGGCGACGTTCGTTGCCAATACGAATTTGCGTGTGTGAGGTGGTGCTTTGGCAAAAACATGTTGTTGTTGTGCCGGGGGCAACTTGGCATAAAGCGGACATATTTTCATCTACAAATGATGACAGTCATGAAGAAGTGAAAGGAAAAATGTAGGAATCTTATCAGCCTTGATACCAAACCATACTTGATCAACTAGAAGCTAAGAATCACCTGTGTCATCGAAGGTAAAAGGTCTTCGGCATATGGGATCAACTGAGTATGCACGCTTTCGATATCTTCCTGGCCTATTATTAATTTTAAAAAAGACACTGCGTCAGCTAAAGATGTTGTCTTGGCTCTATAAAGTCATACATGATGTGGGAGAAAGAGGCTGCGTACCAGGAAGGAACACGAGTACGTCGCCAGGCGGATAATTTTTGTGAATCTGTAATGAAGTCGCCACTGCAGATGCAACAAAATCTTCCTGTGGCTTTTGGGTGTAGAATATTGAGACCGGATGTTGACGACCCTGGATGTAAACAATCTTTGCGCTATGAAATCACAGCGTGACATTTCAGACGACCAGGCACTTTATCTCGGTGATTTTATTTTATTTCTGATTTTATTTTTTTCTCATGAAGTATCGAGAGAAATTTTAGCGCAACTTATCAAAGAACTCGCTGAATCGACCAGTATCCAGCGTGGCACTCATGATCAAGATCTTGAGAGGTCTCGCAGGAAAACCGACACTTGCGCCGTTCTCGTCCACCGGAAAGTGCAACTTTTTCTCAACAAGGTCTTTACGCGTACGTTGAATACTTTTGAGAAAGCCCATTAGCATATCAGTCCTCAATGAGCGCTCGTGAGCCTCATCGAGGACAACAATATCATAGTCAGATAACAGGCGATCCGCCAGCAACTCTTGCAAGAGGGTACCGTCTGTCACGTATTTTAATTTTGTTCCAGAGTTGCTGCAGTCGTCGAACCTCACGGTATAGCCCACCCGAGTACCCAATTCACATCCCATCTCTTCTGAAACTCGGGAGGCCAGTGAGGTCGCAGCAACTCGTCTAGGCTGAGTGACCACCACTTTGACTTTTCGTTTGGTGTTCAAAAGTTGACGGTATTCGGGCCCTATAAGATATTGTGGTATCTGGGTGGTTTTTCCACACCCAGTTTCGCCCAGGACTACAATTGTCTCGTTTGCATATATTTCCTGAAGGATACGTTCTTTGCCTGTGAAGAGATCTGTCAGTCAGAAAGAAGCCTTCGGCTAAAAATCGGCCGGATTCACTTTCCTGCGAAAACCGGTAATGCCCGCTGTGCTAATCTTAATGTGTCACTTTTTGCTTGCATGCGCTGCTTGCTGGACTTGTCATATGTTTTATGGGACTGTTTCCTTTTGCGACTAGAGGATGCACCTGGTTCATCAGAGTCCTCATCTGAGTTCGATTCGAGAAAATTGACGCGCTTGAGAGCCTGTTCGATATTAAGCCAGGGTGGTGTCAACGATCTAGTGAGGGACCAGGGCTGAGGTAATTCAAGTGACAGGTCGTGGCTCACCACGGAGGGCGCGGAGTCGGGTAGAGTGATCCGAAAGGTCATCTATCTGTTGCTCGTTGAATAATGCCTTGCGGAGGGCGAAATACGGTTCACGATTTGAGGTGGTGGGACTTCAGATCGTACGATGATAAAAAAAAAAAAAAAAAAATCCAACGAGTACGATCAGTCACTGTGAGACATTGCCAAAAGTTGAATCCTGATTTGAGGCTGGACATCTTTGGATGCATTTTGACCCGACATACGGGGCATCTCACGAAAATCAGGGTAAATCCCGAGTACTTTTTTGATACATAAGGAACAGTACACGTTTGGATGAGTTTTAGCAGACCAAATTTTAGACAGTTTTGTCATGGTGTATTGTTTGGCCAAACTTGAAAAAAACCAAATTAGCCTAGAGCGATGGCCCTGAAAATACGTAGCCAACACTTAGTTGGACGCTTTAGTCCTTGACACCTTTAACACTATGCACTATTGAGCAGAGTTCTTAATTATAAGAATCCTCAATGTTGAGCTTACTGTGTTATTTAGGTGATTGGTAAAAGGTTAGGGGAGGGGACAACTCCTGAGCAGGAGAGAGGGGGTTTATATACCTTTCAGGTTACCTCCTTCTTACTTTCAGAATATGGGCCAACTTGTGGTCCCAGCTTATGCTACTACAAGGCCATGTAGGCCAACCTATGGTTGGTTACTCTGATGGCAGGGCCTGCTAGTTGGCTCCTGTCATAAGTTTATGATGCTTATGACTCTTGAGACTAAGCCTGAGATGTGGTTCAACTGTCACACTACTCATTACAGGTGTACTACATCACTGCCAAGATATTTGTATCGGATGGGCCTATCCGATGTTCTATCACCCCAAGATATGCGATGCAGTGTCAGTAGGATTAGGTGCGATGGAATTACACTGCAATATGGTGTCAGAGCATTAGATACCGATAGTAATTCCATCGCACCTAATCCTACTGACACTGCATCGCATATCTTGGGGTGATAGAACATCGGATAGGCCCATCCGATACAAATATCTTGGCAGTGCATGTGTTACACTAGGTTTCTACATGTGTACCTTATATATTACACTATATGTTAAACTCCTTCCTTTTGATTACTATACATGTATGTCACATAAGATTATGAACATGTAATCATTTTACTATAAGCTCATGGGACTGCTCAGCTATCCTCAGGGCTGCCAACACTTGTGATACATATGTTACATTATGTATTACACCTATTCTTTCACTTACTTTATATGTATGTCACCTATGATTACATTTGTAATCATTCTACTAGCAGCTCATGGGACTGCTCAGCTGTTCTCAGGGCTGACAAACTCTAACCCCCCCCACCACCACCCTTAGGACTTTACAACAGGGTCCCAACCCTGGAAAAACTACCTAATCTTTAGACCAATCTTGCTGACCATCCCTCCGCACTTTTGAGAAAGTTTGGGATCAGGGAACCCAATGTGGGATCTAGTAGGATAATGAATCAAAAAAAAAAAATAAGGTTCTGGGTCTGAGTCTGAATCTGAGCTTGGGTGACAAAAAAAGCTAAGCAAGAGAAAGATATACAAGATTTTTTTTTTTTTTGAAAAAAAAAAGAGGAGGTTAAGTTTACCATCCTCTTTTCTCACAACAAATGGAAGAAGAAAGGAAATGAGTAGGTGGAACAAGACTATTTGATTCAAAGTTGAATAGTAAACAAAAAAAAAAAATAGTAATATATATTTTGACTGGGATAACAAAAGATGGTAAGTATCATAATGTGGATTAGGGTTTGTGTGTGTGTGTTGATTCTCAAAACCTTGTATTCTTCTTCTTCAAAAACCTAAGCACATTGGCTTAAAGACCTCTATCTGAGGGTAGATTTGATCACCCATACTTGAGATATATATTTGTGTTCAAAAACCCAGGCAGTCTACTCAACATCAGATTCCTGGGTCCAACACAATTGACTATATTCCAAAGCAGGATTTGGGAAAAGAAAACTGGTTTTCTAGATATGAGTATCATATGTTGGACAGTAGTATAACTGAAGCCCTAGTGTAGTTATACAACTATGGTACAGCTCTTGCCCACCTATATATATATATATAGCCATTACAGTGCGTGTCGCTGGCTCCTTTTACATTATTGTCATGGCTAGATCTCGGAGTGAATGGCTCAGTGCCAGCTATGATAGATAGGTCATCCAGATCCAATGCAACAAAGCTGACAGTGCTACATTCAAGCCTTGTAAGGGTCATGTCACATTAGAAGTGTCAGATGCTAGAACCCTAATCATCTGTGTCAACAGTACTTATCCGTCGCAATGTTCTCAGACACACAAGTTGAGAAGCATGGCTTTTGATAGCCTTGAAGGCTTTGCCAACTGCCTCTCCATCTACCCCTGTCAAGTTCATGGTGAACCAAAACAAGCAGTTCCCTAGTCAAATACTGATGTACTAGTGCTCACCTCACTGATTAGCGGGGTCTTTACCAAAAACTCTGCACTATTGCCTGCTGCTCAACCACCCACTCTTCATTCTGCGACACAGTAGGCTTTGTAACGCTCTCATTCTGGTCTTTTCAAGTATCCCTATGCTCATTTAATAATCCTTTGACCGCTGTGAAGGAGCAAGAACATCACAGGTCACTGTGACTGCGGAGGAGCACCGTACGATGTATAACACGTATTAAACAGGCCCTGGCTTGACCAGGGTTCAAATGTCATTCTTACATTCACATGTAAGGGATACTTGAGTCGGAGAAGGCATTACAATTACAATGAAGTTTTGGAATGAATGGTATGTAGCAAGACAATGATTTACAAAAACTTTCCGACTCAATATTGAACCAAATGCATACATGCCTGTACTGACCACCTTATTGGTTGTTGGTGTAACAACAGTCTGACCCTTTGGGGTTGGAGGTTTGTTCTGCGAGAATAAGATGACGCTTTCGAAGATACGTCTACAAGAGTTGGGGTTATGGGCTTTGCCAGTTTGGATGGTATTCGTGTTTCAGTACAATCCTTGCCGTGGTCGTGCGAATAGGTCAAAGGTGTTATATGTTGTCGACTGTTTGCGTCGAATGGCAAACTCCTTTTTCAATCCCGCCATTGAGTTGAACATTGCAACACAGTACACCTACATGCCAAAAGTCCACCCGTCAGTGGAATGGTAAAAAAGGTAGAGTGAATAAAACAAAGAAACGAAGTAAACCTGTAGAACGTCGTCATCGGCTCATCCGCACTCCGAATCTGAAGCTGCATGTAGAATGCCCGATTGTTCTCACACTTTGGACATTGAGCTGTATGAAGATGAGAGCCTTGACTTTAGTCAATTTTTTTGGGGGCGAAGAGCGAGGAGGAAAAGGACAAACCTTCGGTCTGATCAACATTTTTCCATGCTTCCTCGCCACCTAACACATCATCCACTTCTTTCCGCGACAAGACCGTTCGATCAGTGTACTACTAAAGACCGACACAACGCCATCAGAGGTTTCATGAGACCTCTCATATATATCTCCACTACGGAGGGTGTTCGTAAGAGTTTATGTCACTTGTTTGTTAAACCGCTCACGTTTCGGTAAATCGGGTATTCGTATGGGCAGCTCTGACACTCGAATTTGTTTTCACCAGTTGCCCGACTGACCACCAGCATGTTCCCACATGTCGGACAGCTGTAAAAAAAAAGAATCGATTATTTGAGGGTGGTCAATTTCGACCGTTAAGCAGTCTGGAAGCTCACGGGAGATTCAAGAACCATCAACCTACGACGATAAGATTAAGACTTACAAAATCATCGCTAGTGATTATTGCTGATAGTAAGTTGGGTTTCGTGTCTGAGCCTCGTAAACCTGACTATGAGCTATTCAGTGCGTCTGTTTGGTGTGGCGCGTCGGATATCAAAGATGCTTGGTGATGGATTTGGGTTAGGGCTGCCATATGGAGATGTGAACTGTAAGAGTACATGTATTGTAACAGACTGTACTGTACTATACTGTACTGTAGCTATAGCTGTAGTAAGAGAGAGAGAGACAGAGAGAGAGAGAGAGAGAGAGAGAAATGGTCAATTGAGCGAATTCAAGTCTGAGAACCTTCATGGATGCTCATCCCAACCACCAACGACCAACGACTGACCCTATCACTCACCGCCTACCACCAAGTTCTCTTTCATAGCATTCAAAATAAACTAAACCATCCAACTCTCAATCTTCCCTCATGGGCACTACTTCCCTCAAGGTTTCATCGAAATCTGTTTCACACCCTACCAGGGCATGGGACGGCGATGGCGCAACAGACGCACGTGAGTTGGAACGACCGTCTCACCCGAACCTACCACTTCCTAATAAGACTGTCATCTCACAGCCCTCATCCATCAAAACATTTTGTCTGAGACGAAAAAAGACAAGCGACGAAGGGAACAGGTTGCACGTATCGAGCGAATTCGGGACGACAACCTGCGACGGCGCGAAGAGTCAGCATCTTCCACTGCTCTCTATTCCTTTTTTTTCCTCTCTATAAATCACATACTTACTATTTCATTGTATGCTATATCACCTTGATTGATTGATCAGAATCTACACCAACGCTTGGAAAGAGTTGAACGAAACTCAATATGCACTCATGTCGAATCCGCCCACAGAAATCAACTATTTGCTTCAGCTACACCGGGAGTCACTGAAGCGTGAGAACGAGCTATTGGCCGTACGGGTTTACCACGATCATCTCATCAGTTCCGCTCGAGCTTCATTCGAGGCAGAGGTGCGGTCGATTGAAGAAGAGTTTGCGACTGCCAAGACGCAGGCGAAGGACAAGTTGATGGAGAGCCTCGAGGAGCGTCGGAAGAAGCTCAAGGAAGAAAAAGAGCTGGTAGACTTTAATGAGGAGGCCGTCGGTCACACCCATCGAGCTCACTCTACAAGAGGGCTTCGGAATCGAGCTTCTAACAGGTCTATCTTCTCACGCGCTTCCCCCGCACCTCCTAATGGGAATGGCTCCCATGACCATCTCCCACCTTCAGTTATCAACCATGCTCCGAGTCCAAACGAGGCCGATCGAATCTCCTTCACCGCCACCACCGTCGTCAGCCCCTTCCTCACCGCCGACGACCCTCTATCGATGGCAGCCCTGAACGTGAACCCACATCTGCGCCAGTCACCCATCTTTCAACAACTCCTTAATCTCGGTCATCAACAAGCTAAGCGTGGCGGCGGCGGTCGGCGAGCGCTCACAGGTCTGCCTGGGCCTGTCTCTCTCACTTCGATCACTCCTGGTGCTTGGAATAATTTCCACAAGAGCCAGCTTGGGATTTCTTCTGTCAAACCAGATGATGCGGATGCAGATATGGAAGAGATGCGCAAGAGTATGGGCCTCGGAACCAAGAAACGAAGGGGCCCTTCGGCTCAGGCTGGTGGTAGTACTCGGAAAAAGAATAAGGATGACTGACAATAAGTGTTGATGAGTTAGATTTTGCTGCAACTCTTCTATGGTTGTTTTCATAGTGTTTTTTTATTTTATTTTTTTTGTAAAATTACGCAGGTTGTTGTCATCTTTGTCTTGGTCTTGTCGTGTGGCAAGCGTATGTATTTTGGACCATTGTTTATCTCACCTTCTCTCGTCTTTTTGGGTTTATTCAAGGCTGAAAGTGCTACAACAGTTGTGTACTGTGAGTCTGTTAGCAAAAGAACAACATAGGAAGCTGAATATAATCGAAAAAGGGTGACTGTCTGATGGTAATTTTAAGTGAACTCTCCTACACTTTCTAATATTGAGGCACATTGGAGTAGGGCATCGGGCCTTGTAAAAGTTCAAGTGGGAGCCGTAGGGTGTGTTTGGCAATCAACTTCAACCATGGTTTTCTGACTTTGAATTCAGGTTTGAAGTCGGGTAAATACCCGGAACTAGTGCCCTGTTTGGTACCATAAGAAAATGGATTCTGAAGTTGAAAAACCAACTTCAGAATCCAGTTTAAATCAACTTTCATCCAACTTCAGAGAATCCACTTTTTCTGAATTCTACTGGAGTCTTGCAGTCTTCTCACTTTGATCTGCACTCCCAGCCTCTCTGAACCCTTTGGACTGAGCCACAACCACTTCACTTGAACACCCTCCTTTATTCAACTCAACTCAACCCACCCATCCAACATTATCAAGCTGCCACCATGGAAACTTTGCAACAGCAATGAGAACTCAATCCTGCTGTTTTTTTATTTTATTTTTATTTTTTTGCTAATGCAAAAGATGCAGGCTTTATGACCTACTTCCATTCCAAATCAGATGTTCTCCAAGACTTGATCAATGACTGAGTCAGTGAAAATGAGATAGTACTTTGAAAGATCATGTACAGTCACAGCCCCTCTTTACTGGTCACTGGCTTCCCAGGGCATCCAGTGACTTCAGAGCTTTCTCAAAGAAATATCAGTGTGTTGTCAAACCATCATCCATTGTGTGGTTTAGAAGACCAGTGAAGCCAATAGGCAGTTCGATTGGAAATAAAGTTGAGCTACTTCTGTCCACACTGGAATCATGCAGAAGTTCTGGAAGTTGCAAAAGCCAGATAGCCAAATTTGGAAAACTAATCCCAAATATTCTTCTGAATGCTTTCCAAGGATTTCCTTCTTTAACTGAATTCAAAAAAAAAAAAAAAAAAAAAAAAAAAAAAAAAAAAAAACCCTGAACAAGTTAGGTTTTTGAGGTTTTTGACCTTGCCACTGCATGGCTGTGGCAAAGTTGATGTAGATGAAAGGATTTTCAAATAGACCTTCAGCCAAATCTTGAACCTGGCCTGAGTGCTGGAATGTATGGCCTCAGGCAGGTTCAGGAGTCAGCTGAATCCTGAACCTGCTCAAAGCCAAGCTGACAATCAATATCCAATTGGCTGCACTAAAGAATAATGTTAGTGTATCAGTTCCATTGGCACAAGCATCAACATATGAGCATAGTTCTATACACAGAGTAAGAATGAGATATACCTCCACCTTACCAACTCCACTCCCAGTCTCTTTTCCCCATCTGCAAAAAGAGACTGTGAGTAATACCCCAATTCTCTTTTATCCAACATTCCCTTTTTTCTTCATCTCCCCTTCTCTCACTTTCTCTGATATCTTGCCCATCTATTCACATCTCAATCTCAACCCTTTTACATTAGGTTTTTCTCTCAAGCTTTTCATCAGTCAAACTTTATGTGCAGATCACAGGCAAAGAAAAGCTTACTGTCAGCCCTGAGGACTGCACAGCAGTCCCACAGACTGGAACCAGATAGGTACTTACATGGTAACCAGGAAGAATAGGTATAGCAAACATAGTGTAGCATAGGTATTACATGTGTCATAAGTGATGTACACATGTAGAAACATAGTGTAACATATGTATTACATATGTAATAAGTGATGTAACATATGTAATAAGAAGTGTAACAATTGAACCACACCTCAGGCTCAGTTTCAAGAGTCATAAGCATAATATATACTTATGACAGGAGCCAACTAGCAGGCCCTGCCATGACAGTAACCAACCACAGATTGGCCCACATGGC
>MU167341.1:142732-159141 GCA_015951145.1 Cronartium quercuum f. sp. fusiforme G11
AGAATGGTGAGTGAAATAGCATGAGAGACACTCAGTACAACTTGTCTAACCTAAGGTAGAGTGTGGGAGATAATTAGCCTGTGGCTCTTTTAGAGAGAACAAAAGAAATGGTTTTCTGGAGAGCAGGAACAGGCATGATTAGATCAGGTGTCATATGGACAAGATTCTGAATAATGATATAGAAATAAGTGAGGAGGAAAGTGAGTAAAACTGGAGGGTGTTGACTTACTCTTTCCCTATGAATTTCTATGTAGGGAAAGAGCAAACCTGTTGGTTGACACATCAGAGGGGAATAAGAAAGGATTTCCCTGTATAAGCATACCCTTATAAATAGCTAGGAACTCCGTGTCTCACTGCAACTTAACAAGATCAACCCTGAATTTGGGCCAAATGACTTCTCATGTCAGCCCTGAGCACTGCACAGCAGTCCCACAGACTGTCTGATGAGAATTCTCACCAGATCAGAGGAGCTTAATAAACACTCTGTGTCAGAACTCTATGAGACAAATACTGAGCACAGTATGAAAGAGAAGTAGAGTTGAAGCTAATCTGATATGGTGATGTGGGAGATGACAAGTGAGATCAACACCCAAAATCACCAGGCCATGGAGGAAGGAAGAATATAAAGAAACATGTACAAGAATATGATGTGGTAGAAGCATTAGGAAAAGAGGATACAGTATGTGTCTTCAACACTGTATCCATATGTTACATATAGTGTAACAGTTACATTAAATAACATATGCATAAACATATGTACTTCAAGTTACAACTGCAACTCAGGGCTCAGTGTCAAGAGCCCATATGTAAATTACATAAGTAAAATAAGTAGACATAGGCTAAGAAACATGAATACAGATGTAGTCATAAATACTATAAAAAGAATTTGTGACCAATGAGGCTGTGCTAGCATAAATACCATACAAGATAAATAGTAACCAATGAGGCTGTGCTAACATGATATAAAGATCAGATGAAGGGAAATCTTTTTACTGAGGATCTGAAAGGTATATAAACCCCCTTCTCAGATCCTTGCCTCTTTTCCCCTCTCACATTCTTCCAGTCTCCAATAAAAGTATTGACATTCTAAAGGATATTCAAACTTTTATCCTCAAATAGGATACTCAGCATTAACTACAAAAGTAGTCTGGTGCACCATCCTTCTGGGAAGATCTGTCAGGGGGTGGCTTCTGTCAGGCTACCACCTGGCTGAGAAGTTAACTAGGTAAGGGAGTCTGAGACCCTAAGTTGCAATCTAGCAAGCAGTACTTGGTCCACCAAGTATTGACTTCAGCTGGTTGACCCCTTAATAGAGGCTTTAAGATTCCTTCTGAACCTTCTTAGGATTTTAATGGAGGAGCTTCTCAAGGATAGGCCTGTGTCTATCCTTCTAATGGCTCAACTCTCTCAAGGTGGCAAGCCAAAGGCACTTTATGGCTTGAGTGCTTCAACTCTAGCCCTTGCTGTCCTGATGAGCAAGGGGTCTTCAAGTTAAGGTTACTAACCTTTGTGGACCTTGTATTACTTCACATGTATAACACTGTGCACTATTGAGCAGATATCTTGATTATAAGATTCCTCAATGTTGTGCTATTATGTTATTTTGGTGGTTGGTAAAAGGTTGGGGGAGGGGACAACTCCTGAGCAGGAGAGAGAGGGTTTATATACCTTTCAAATTACCTCTTCCTTACTTTTGGAATATGGGCCAACTTGTGGTCCCAGCTTATGCTACTACAAGTTCATGTAGGCCAGTCTGTGGTTGGCTACTTTAATGACAGAGCCTGCTAGTTGGCTCCTGTCATAAGTATACTATGCTTATGACTCTTGAGACTGAGCCTGAGATGTGGTACAAACATTACACTACTTAGTACATGTGTACTACATGTGTTACACTATGTTTCTTCATGTGTTCATTATATATTACACATGTACTACATATGTTACACCATGTGGTACATCTATTCCTTTTGATTACTATACATGTGTGTGACATATGATTATGTACATGTAATCATTTACTAGAAGCTCATGGGACTGCTCAGCTATCCTCAGGGCTGTCAACACTTGTGATACATATGTTACATTATGTATTACACCTATTCCTTCACTTACTTTATATGCATGTCACCTATGATTACAAATGTAACCAGTTTAATAGCAGCTCATGGGACTGCTCAGCTGTCCTCAGGGCTGAAAAGATCACTCTGTCTTCTTTATATCTCTATCTCTCTCTTAACTTTGTGCACCAAAGGCCTTGGTCCTTCCTCATAGATTGTACTCTTTATCTTGATAGGCTCTAGGCAGAGTTATTTAAGATAAATAGTGACAAGAGCACCACCAGCAAAAATTACTTGGACAAGGCTGTCCGAGGTGTTCTCAGACAGCCTTGTCCGAGTAATTTTTGCTGGCAGTGGAGCTTGAAATAACCTGGGCTGGGGTGACTACTGTGTTCATAAGGTTCCACAAATTTGATCAAGAAATCTGAAGGAAGCTTTCATTTGAACAAGAGAATCAAACCAGATTCCCCAACCTATACCTAAATCCTGTGTTAAGAGGTCATCTGATGTAGTCTGTGAAGTTTCTCCTCTCACAGAATAATTTCATAAAACCTCCTACTCAATCCAAGTGTTGCAGTAGACCTAAAAGAAGTCTACCCCTCACATCTCACATGTGAGAAATCATTCATGTTTGGAGTTGATTGCCAAATGCACCCATGGTGTCTGTGAGTGTAGCTCCCCTGTTGCTAGGCAACTCAAATCTAACTATGGTCCACTCTGTAATAACACATACCAATTTTTATGATTTTTTTTTTTTTTAAAAAAAAAAACTTACATTAAAAAAATACTATTTTATGGATACAAGTTTTATGTGCTACATCATGTAGTATGGGTTATCATATGTAACTTACATAAACAAAAAAAGTAGGAACTCTGAAACCTATTCAATGATTAGGCTTTATGGTATAAATTTAGAGGACACAATAATAAAATGGAATTATTTGTTATACTGCTGTCCTGAAAACAAAAGTCCCTCCCTACCTTGGACTTTGAAAACTTTTTTTTTTTTTTTTTAATATCCACATGCAATAATTTCTGCCCAACCAGACTGGAATTTTGAGCTAGTGTAATTGAGGTGCACTCAAGCATCAACAGATTCAATCATAACATCCACCACTCCTCAACTTCAACACTTCCAAAAATCCTCAGACACAACACAGTGTCACCCAATTGCCATTAAAATACTTCAAAAGGCAAGAATCACCAAGCAAGGTTTATTGCTTGTCCATACTTCCAAGACAGAGCTCAACCTGAAACACCAAACCCATATTTCAAAGTCTTTTGTGTCAAATGCCAGTGAGACATGTATAGGGAAGCATGAGAGAGCTATATGCTCATACTTAGAAGATCCACATACTCTCTCAATCCCTTCATGCAAACTTCCTCTTACTCTTTGCCTAAGCTGAAAAACAGTAGGGAAATAGTAAGTCCCCCCTTCACCACCTTCCACATTTTCCTACTCAAACTGTTTCCTATCATGCCTCATTCTTCACATCTGATGCTGTTGTTTCCAAATCCCACTATCTAGAATACATTCTTTTTTCCACTCTCTAAAACCCCAGGTGATCAGTACACATGCTTGTACCTAGGTTATAGTGGTTGTACTAAAAGTCTCTCATGCTGTTGTTTTTCTCTAACTCTCCTCATCATATCCATAGATCAGTGAGCTGTGTTAGACATCCTGGGTTAGAGAGCTGCTCACCCAAGTTTGGACCTTATTGTATCAGGTGTGATATGGCTACATTGTTCTTTTTCTTTCTTGTTTCCCTTCTTAATTTTCCCCTAAGCTGAAAAACATCAGGGAAAGAAATACATTCTTTTTTCCACTCTCTAAAACCCCAGGCTGAACAGTATACACACTCATACCTAGGTCAGTGAGCCATGTTAGCACCACCAAAAAAATTGCATCACATAGAGGCATGCTATGTCACATAGCAGGCCAAGATGCAATGCAATAGGTCTATTTTCCAAGGTAGGGACCTTGAAAAATGTTCCGTAGTATCACATGAAGACATGCTATGTTACATAGCAAGCTTCCATGTGATGAAAATATGTTGGCAGTGTAGATGTCCTGGGTTAGAGAGCTGCTCACCCAAGTTTGGATCTTATTGCATCAGGTACTCTTCCCTCTTGGAGTAAAGTGATTCTTTACATTTTGATCCAGACTGCACCCATAGCCACCAGCTCATACTTGCAGTCAAATGGCTTTATCCTCAATCCAAGCACTTGGCAGTTTGTATCAGAACTCGCTGGCTTGAGGCAGTACTCAAGATTCCAATGCTTTTGAAGATTTTTTTTTAAAGTGATCAGGGACAAATCAGATGGTATGTAACCTACCCAATCTTTTCCATCAGTTAATCCTACATATTCATTGATAACACTTTCTTTTTCCAGATGATTTGGACCCAAGTTGCCTGTCAAGTGCAGAGCTCACTTTCATGGTCCACATTGATTTATATATACCCAATGATGAGGATGATGAAAGTGAGGGACCAAGTCAGTAATAAAATCAGAAGAACTTCAAGCCTTCCAAGCTTGTTGGTCTGACCTATACATATTACAAGATTATAAATTCCTGGATCATTTTGGTCATGGTAAAAGATGACATGGAAAATGACTTCCCACTTATATAAACAAGGGAAAACATTGAGTTGAATTAATCTTTCAATCAAAAATTGAGTATCAGTCTCACTTTATCACATCAATCACTCACCTCTTTCCTATTTTTTTTTTTTTTCAGTGATTATTTATATGTAAACCTGTTTCATGACAACATTCAGAGTTTAGTAGGCTGAGACAAACAAGACTTTAAATTTGTGAAATTCCTCCCATTGTGAAAATATCACACTACTTTTAATTTAGAAAAATTTGCTTCTCTGGTCATTGTAGCAGCAAGACCCTAGTAACTGTTAAGATGCAACACTTCCTTACACATCTCCAAGTATGTTGTATGCCTCAAACATGTCAAACTGTGACACTTCTGTGACATGCCTAGTTTCTTTTTCACTTTCCCATGGGGCAGCTCTGTGAAAAGCTTCCTCATCCAAGCTTTTCATTTTTTTTCCTCACCAAAAACTCTTCCATGCATAACTGTTCCAGAGTGTTTGCTGACTTGCTGCCCCAGGTCAGTGAAAGTGGATCACCCCAAGAGGTTAACTACTTGGGCATATTTGTCACTGTGACTCCTGCAGGATTGATCACATATAAAAAAAATGAGCAACATCCTGATCCCAGTCAATGTGTACTTGATCCTGTTGGTACCATTGCACTATCCTTTACATATATTGATGGTCAAATTGCTTCCTGGCCATTCTGAAGCAATTGGAGCATGGATATGAACCAGGAAAAGTTTGCTGGATATATTGAGTGTGGCGTGGGCTATCTGATCATCAAATATGCAGATGTGACATTGCGCAGAAGTCCAAGAAGATTAAAAAGAAGGGCTGTCCTTATGACTCCTTGTTTTTGAGTGGTTTGGAGTAAGTTGGCAAATTCTAAGCCGTTTGCTCACCCAGGAAGAGAACTTTGAAAAATTCGCTGTGTTGAGGATAAATGAGGTTATAGAAGAACGAGCGAAATTTGGATTACAAATCTTAGTCAATTAACAATGAACAAGCAGACAGAATTTGTACTCAACTATGATAGCCAGCACAGCGCGTTACTGGGCATAAAGGTCAAAACTCTTGGTACAATACCACGACTGAATCCCGCAAGACCGTTTGTCCGATAGATGAGCTTACAAGCTTCAATCATACCCTTACAGTTTTGTATTGCTGGGTCTGTCGAGGTGCCTTTCGTTTGTAGTAATGTTTTACATACGTCCAAGGGAGTTGTGATCGCGGCACCAACTGCACCAGATATCCCTCCGCAGACCACATGAGTCAGAGGAGAATATAAGTTTGTGGGATTGGCCAGCCGTTTGAGTTCTTCGTAGGTTGCAAACTGGACCGCGGTGAAGGGTACTGTCATAGTCAATGTGGTCGGATAAGATCTATAAAAGAGAACAGAGATAAGGACCGTCAAGATAATGGTATCGACTTATTGAATATATGGCCTTGTGTCTATCGGGCCGGCGGTCGTCCTCCAGGTCATGTCGTGAAAATTTGTGGACAATCTCTATGATTGATATTGTTTGCTATTATTATGTGATCGCCACTCACATGTAGAACGCCCGCAGTCCTTCGGCTTGGTGAACAGCTCGAGCCGTCTCAAGAACGGTTTTGAATTGAGAACCGCGGACTTGCATCCGCTGCTTGATAACTAAAATCCAAATTGTGTTTGACATGAGAGATGGCAGTAGCAATAAATAGGGAGCAGGTACGTGATGAAGGCGATCTGACAAATAGGGCCAACGTAACACACCATCAAATGGATTCATCAGCGCATCACTTGCGATGGTAGCCATTGAGCCAGCAATACCGGTTGCCAAGATTTGTTGGCCCTCTTGATTACCACCCAGTGATTCTTTGATAATTTCATACGTTCCGAAGTAGACAGCGTGGGCGGGACCGGCACCCATGACCACGGATCCTACTCCTTTCCATAGACGTTTCGTGCCTTCGTTTAGTGAGACCTGCCTAAAGGTATCCAGCATCGTTTTGTAAGCCTCAGTCGAAGCCGACGTGCCGGGATTGCCTTTGGTGGTGGAAGTGATGATTTGCATGCGGGTCTGTGAACGGCCAAGGAAAGGTACACGAATGTTTCATTGACAATTCTAAGTGGTGACGTTCACAAATCAAAAAAAGCCGTCTTTGTAGAACTCCGTGTTTGGGGCCGATTAACGTGTCTCAGTTATTTCGAGGGATAGAGTCATGAAGGACGGCATCAGTGGATGCATGAGGGTCACTAACCTTGATGCTGTCCACTGGATACATCACTACGTGCTCCGAGATTCCAGCCAGACCACCGGCAATCATGTTGATACCGAGCCCTGCATTACCGAGTCCTTCGTATTCTATTTCGTCCGGGGTGTCTTTGGCCATAACTGCAGGGGTATGAGGAGATTTGCGGGTTCGAGGATAAGGATATTATTCCAAGTCGCGCGACACGGAGGTTTCTAAAAGGCAAGAGCAGCAAGGTCAGATGGATGCAAGGGTGACAGCGCCGTTGAAGAGATAGGGAAGTGACCAACCTATTCAATCTCTGACCTCCAGCTGCGACCTTGCGACCATTTCCTATTCTCTCTCGCGCTGCTTCACATGCTCAATCGCAACCCAAAAACGGGTGGTCTGCTGCGGGTAGCCACAACACACACTGTGTTGGTAACAGCACATTCATGCACAGTACACAGCACTGTCACCTGAACCTTGTAGGCTGTGACACCCCCCCCCCCCCCCCCCAACGCGAATCTCCAAAATCCTCCTTTATTCCTAACTATCGTACCTCGATATTTTTGAAGGAGGTCTTCGCCGAGGCAAGAGGCGGCGAAAACCCGTCCTCCAAAACTGCTGAGGCACTTTTTTCAAGTTAGCCTATATCCTAGGCAATATGAAACCATCATACCGGATCCTTCTCCACCCTGGCTGAAGAGGATGGGACAGTTTCATGATTTAGACAAGAGAAGCGAGGAGGTGGAAAAGAAGATTCCTGATCAGATAAAAGAAGAAAAAGAAGCAGGAGATCTTGTGTTATTCACAGATGGCTCAGCTATACCAGGCGTTGGATGTGGCCCGGAAGCAGGCTACTGTTCAGCAAGAAGCTCTAGGACCAGAGAATAAGATTGCTAATTACAAAGCTGAGATAATGGGAGTATCTTTTGCATGAAATAAGGCTGATACTACACCGATGATGAAGATTCCTATTGCGTTTTCAGGAGTCTCGATATTTTGCGATAATCAGATAGCCATGTAATTGGTTACTGACCTACCAGAGTACAGATCCAGCCAGTATCTAACAATCGCTATACGTAAAATCATCAACGAGTTCACGGAAATTTCAAGATAAACTTTCTTTGGAAGCCTAGCCACAAATCCATTGAGCTTAACACACAGGCTGATACAGCTGCTAAGGAAGCCACCGAGAACCAAGAAATCTCCATGATCTAAAATACGAGTCTAGGTAACTTATCACAGGGGCTATGATTGTATTTTCACATCAAGCGGTATTGCTTTAATTCAGAATCTTTTTCAGTTTTTTACAGTACTTGAAAGGATTGCTGATACACTTTCCCTTCTAGAAAAAGGCAATGCGGCTGTTATTTTCCAACTGCGATTGAATCATAATGCGTTGAACGCCAACTTTTTCCGCTTCAATATTATCGACACGGATTTATGCTCCAGATGTAAGATGCCAGAAACCAAGACCCATTATCTTTTTTTATATTGACAAAGTTTCAAGGCTCAACGACAACACTTTTGACACCAAGTTAAGAAGGCAAAGAATAGGATTAACCTTCACTCGGTCAACAGCTCTACTCGACCCTCCCGAAAGATTTTCCTCTCTTATCGGATTATGCACTATATACCAAAACGCTTTGCTTTGCTTTTGTTCTTTTTCTCGGATCTATCGGCCAAGGAATGGTCATATTATACGTGAAGAGTTATCACCTCGACATGTCGCGATTTACTAGTTTCTTTCACTTCTTTATGATATTTTTTATAATGTAAAAGACCGCTGTTTACCAGGTAGGCTATAACAGTGTTGTAGTGCTATGGAAAAGTGTACCTTCTTTTTGAAAAAAATAAAATAAATAAATAAAAGGAAATAAAAGGAAAGGAAAAAAAAGGGGTTGAAATGACAAAAGCGGGAGACTCTCGATTTCACGATCCTGAAAAGTATATTCAATACGGTAGTGCAGTTAGACTTGCTTTTCATGCGAATTATTTTAGCTCATTCAAACTTGGGTCAGAATACTGGTACCAAATAATACAAGTTTATCTAGAAAGGCTACCTTACACCCAAACTCAGTTGTTGGAAAACAGGTGCAGGAGAGTGCTGGGAGTAAAACATCAAAAGATGAAAGTTCTTGCATGTGTAAGAGCGGATGAATGGAGGACCTTTTTTTTTTTTTTCTTGATTTCAAACTCAGCCCATTAGAAATAGAAGAAGACATGAAGGGGATCACATCTTGCAAGAACTGACAGACAGCAGGAGGGTTCTGTTAAGATACACGAACTCTGCTCTGCTTCCACACTCAAGGAAAACTCTTACCTGATCAATCCAGAAAGAAAAGACTGATGAGGAAGAGTTTTCCTTGTGTTGCGGAATGTCTGTCAGTATTAACTGTGAGTGATACACTAGGTTTAACATAGTGAGATGAACAAAGTTTCCCATGTCATTTTGGGATGGTGTGAAAGGGAAGTGAAACATACAAAACCAAATTCTAAATTTTGATCTGGTGTAAAAGTAAAGTGAAACATATAATTCCGAATTCTAACAAGAACATAGGGATACGTTCTCTGACAGAAAACTAGGTATGTACCCGGCGTCAAGCTCCTGTACCACGAGCACACACTGTTTTTCGCAACCAGGGAAGTACTTCACAGAAGTTAAACGGAAAAGCAGGGAGAGCCGACTTGAAGTCTAATACAAAGCAAATAACGTTATGGGTCAGGGATCTCAGCATTTTGAACCTCAGTCGGATCTCCAGTTGGAAGAAAGGTCTGTGAAAGACGTGTTGCTGCGCTCGGCACACAGGATCAAGAGGCATAGGAGGGGCGCCGTTGAGTTCACTATGCAGTCGTGGACAAGGGGAGAAATTGTATTGAAAAGAAGAAGCTACCGGGTGTAGGGCCCTTATTATCATTCACCTTACAAGTCAAAAGGAAGATTAAGAATCCTTTTTAATTGGCTCTTCATGCCGGAACAAAAGATTCTTTCTGCTGGTCACTTTGACTCTGTTACCTATGTGAGGTTCTATATTAGGGGGCCCGTGCGATATTTTATAATCTTGGGGTTCACTAGTTGCAGAATCTTTCGCCAGGAATTTCTTTGGTTTTTCACCGAGGTTTACGAGAACGTAGTAGTGCGGAGTGATCTTTTCTAGCCGTATTTGTGGTGTAACCCTGTCTCCTTCTTGTAGTTCCTTTGCGGCTTTCCAAGTGAAACGAACATTAGCGTCCACAAAAATCGTGAGGGATGCCATCAGCACCAGTAGCATTAAGAATGAGAACTGGAAGGTAGAAATAAAGTCGAGGCTTGTTAGCTATCGCGCCGAACGTCCAACCTATTTGTGAGAATGCCAATGTGGCTCACCATTGAGATTTGCGAGAACCTTGGCATATTACTCAATTTTTTCAAAAGAAGCGGCCTGCCGTGACGTTCGAGTTGATGTGATGGGCTAAAGAAAGGCGTGCCAAAAAAAAGAATCTGGGCGTAAAAAGAACCATGCGACAAAGATCACTGAGTATATTCTTTTAGATAAAAGAAAAAAAAAACCGAACAAGACGCAATGAAGAAGACACACTGACGATTTCCTTGAAGGAAGGAAGTGAAATTGTGATTGAATAAATTGAAAACGAGGGGATCTTTGACGGCCAGGAGGTAGCTAGGTATAGTGCTTTGATAGTTCAGCACACATTCTGCTCGAGTCACTAGCCGTGCTACTTGAAGCCCAACACACCACGCCATAATATTCTGATAATATACGCTACCCAAACCAAGACCCAAAACATAGTGGAATGTGTTCAATGTAGGAAAACCTGAAATTATGACGGGCCAAAGCCCAATTGTGATACGTGTCTCACTGAGATCGAGATGGGTACATAAGAGGCGAGTGAACTGGGATCACGACATCCTGGGACAAGCTCAAAATCCCCGAAATCGTAAAAATGCGCGGTTGTTGATTACCAGTGGGGAGATGCAACCACGCATCGAAACCTATACCGTCGACATCCAGCGCGTTTCGGGGTCCTTTTCAGCGCTTTTAGGAAGTATACACTTCCGGCCTCCAAGAGAGATTCTTAAAGGGGGTTAGTTAAGCTGAGTGTCCTTTGGGTGTTGCTCAAACCTCCGTAGCACCTGCGCAAGTTTAGTACTGGCTATGGTTTGGCTCTTGGGCCCAATCGTAGCCTCCAAGGCTTTTTGTTACGAACGCACGGATGTCGATCAGGAAGACCCAGCCTGAGACGCGTCTCCCTGACCAGAAAAACGCCTCCTTCCCTGTTCCAAGCATCCGTTTGTTTTTCCTACATCTCTCTATGTGTATACGTTGTAGGAAGAAGTTTTTCTTTGTTATGGATAGGACATGGGACTCCAGTAGATACGCGGCTTCACCAAAGACACACGTATACACTGTGCACATAGACAGAGTACATGCGGAAGTTAGGTCAAGGTAGATAGGATAAAATCCGCTCGTCTCACATCAGACAGTCCGGTCATACTTCATCTTAGACCAGACTGACCAAGATGAGTTCGAAGAAGAGAGAGAGAGACTTACCAAAGCCTTACTATGACATTCTGCACTAAATCTTTTTATTGCTTCCTATTATTTCACCTTTATTTAGGTTCTAAAAAATTACATAAACTTGTGTTGCATGGTTCCGAGTTCTTTGTAGACCTTCGCAAGAAATACGTCCCTAGTCATTACATTAAGATTCGATCTAAGTTTTTTATTTTTTGGTATGTGTATGCCCAACTAGAGACTTATTAATAATTTTCAATATTCCACTTCCTCTTCTAACCTTTCACAAGCATTCATTCATCTTGCGCTTCCTACTTCCCTTCCAAATTCTCTAACTTCAATTGCAACACCCTTTTTCTACTTTGTTTCCAAACTGTTCTACTTCATCCTCTTCCTCTTCCCCTTCCATTGCGTATTTGGCCTATTTTCTGTTAGTAGAAGAAAGACAAAGGAAATTTGAAGTCTTAGAAGGAGATTTCAATCAACCACCTGCCCCACCCTACGTGAAAATAGAACCGCCTCCTCCTTAACAGAGGCCATCTGGCATCAACTCTGTCCTCTCCACCCTTATTCTTTCACAACTCTTTCAAACTTGGGCACCCATATACTTCACCCAATATAATCTCAACACCTGGCACCCACTCAACCATAATTCACCAAGCACTTTATGGACCCCGCCGCCAGTATATCGAGAACTGGACCGGGAAAGGAGGTAACCAAGGGTGACACGTGGGACAGTCAACAGACCCAGAGACTTACCTCTACGGGAGCTGTGAGAGAGCGACAACCTCTCTCAACTTCCTTGGAAACACCCTTGGACATGGCCACTCTAACTAGTTCAGTATCAAACATTATGACGCAACACAAACAATTAGCGGAATTGTTATCAAAGTTCACCCTATTAGTTCAAATGCTTTCTAAAAATATGGTGGGCCCTGCTCAAATCCAGGACCTGACTTCAAAGATAAATTAACTTTCAATGATGTATCCTGCACGACATATGTTTACCCAGCCCATACACCCTATTATGCAACGGCCCACTTTGCAACCAGCCATTTTGAGTAATCCTGTGCATTGACACATTCCTATTCAACACCTTCCACCTCATTTGCTGTTTGGAGGACGGCAGCCAGCTTTGCATCAATTCCATGTCACTCCGCCTTCCTTCATGCCTCCCTTGCCGAAACAACAGATGCTTAATTAGGCTTTGCAAACTAATATGAACCCCTTTGAAGCTTACAACTCAATGCCAGCACCCTGGATGGATCCAGGACTGATCAGACATATATCATTCACTGGAAAGCTGACTGAATGTAAGCATTTTCTAGTGGACCTCAGAGACACCATGCGGTCCATCCAAGGCAGGTTCAGCAGCAAAGCCCACCAGATAATCTGGATCGCAGGACACTCTGGCATACGCAACCCCAAAACCCCAACTACAAGACCGCTTCTCAAAGTTGGTTTGAGGGACTACTGTGATAATGTTCAATAGTATATTATTCAAACTTACGTGTCAAAGCCTTCTGGCTGCGAAAGAATCCTGGGACTAGTTTGTCTCAGAGCGGAACCAGGGAATTTCGCACCAAATGTGTGTCGGAGCAGTGTGTGTGTGAAGTAAGCCTTTGGGCTTGAGTGTCTCACATTTGGAATGAGCTTCTGTGCCCGCGGCCTGATCTCAGGGAATGAGTCTCAAGACTTGAGAATGTTGTGAGAAATAACTAGAAAATAGGCTGCTTGTGGCTTGAGTTCATTTCTCTTTTAGGGAATTAGTCGCTCTCTGGTCTCCAACGTGTCATTGAGCGTCAACTCTCAAATCAAAATTTACAAGAGGAACTTGAACCTGGGAGTGAGCGCAGCAGCGATCTCGATTCTAGGATGGAACACCTGCACAAAGCTGGACAATAAATTACAGTGGGGCCTGATAGCAGGGAGATAGCAGCAAAATACACGGAGCTGCCAGTGGACCACCTTATGAGTACTAGGAAATCTAAGTATTCTATTGTCCCTACTCTAAAGGCTATGAGACTTTGAGCAGGGACATATTCGCGTGAGCTACGTGGAGAGCAAGAAGGAGAGCTACGGAGGTACCTGAGAGGTACGGTGCAAATAGAAGACAAATAAAGTGGATGAAGAAACGGAAAATACAACAGACTCATCCTTACATGTCTCGTCTATACATGACACTGGGATTGAAAGAAGGCCATTATACCAGGTGTAGGGACCCAACCATGTGGTTAGGCCGGGTGAACAGATCCTGCCTGGAGAACAGACCAGGCGAATGGGTCCTGCCGGGTGATATGATCCTGGGTTCTGTGAACCTTCATACCCACTACCAATTTGATCTCTTCCTCTGGAGCTGTCCGAGTAACACCTGACCCCTTTGCTATGCAAATTGATGCCTTCGAAACCACCTCAGCACCGAAGAAAGGCGGTCTGTGGGGCGCAGTCACGCAAATGTGCTGGTCTCAATATTGATGTTTTGATTGCCTAAGTTTGTTGGACAACAGACATGGAGTGCTGTTATATTATGTAATATTCACTAAGAATACTATTTAAATGTTACATATCTGTCAAGGCCTTCTGGCTACGAGGGAATTCTGGGACTTGTTTGTCCCAGAGCCACTGCCAAGATATTTGTATCGGATGGGCCTATCCGATGTTCTATCACCCCGAGATATGCGATGCAGTGTCAGTAGGATTAGGTGCGATGGAATTACACTGCAATATGGTGTCGGAGCATTAGATACCAATAGTAATTCCATCGCACCTAATCCTACTGACACTGCATCGCATATCTCGGGGTGATAGAACATCGGATAGGCCCATCCGATACAAATATCTTGGCAGTGAGCGAGACCAGGGAGTTTCGTACCAAAAGTATCGAGTTGGTATGTGCGTAATAAGTCAAACCTACGACTTCAGTGTTTCATTCATCTTTTGGGAATAGGTCAAAGTGTGACCTGAAATGTTTTTCCACTTTAGGAATAAGTCAAACGGTGACTTGTGTTTCATTCAGCATGTGGGAATACGTCAAATTGTGACCTGAAAAAGTTTTCACTTTGGGAATATGTCAAACGGCGACTTGAGCGTATAACTCAGAACTCTAACCACTCACACAGATTCTTTTCCATGTAACAGGCCGAGGTGAGTACCCGAGCTTGTTACTGAAACTCACTAGATAGTTACATATAATGTGAGTGAAAAGGTTTGGAAGGAATAGACTTCAATAGACTAAGGAGACTTCGTCGAGATTAGAAATGGAGACGAAGGAGAATTTGGCAAAAGAAAGGCTATTTCTAATGGATGCCAAAATGAAGGTCCAGCAAGAACTGGTCTTTATTTCCCTTTGCAAAGCAGCACTCTATTTGTAACGTACGATACACGAGAATAGAAGAGAGAACAAGTCACCCTACTCCTTCATTCTCATGATGCCACTTAGGCACCGAGAATGTACTCTCATAATGCCACTAGGCACTGAGAATGTGGCCCCTAGGTAGGTGTTCTCTAGATCCAGCTCATGCTCAAGCTGGATGACTACTATAGCTGCTCATCCAGCAGCGTCATAGAGCGCTGAGACTCTACCCCCTTCAGAGGCGGCCTGCATCTACACTACTGTAGACAGACCTTGGAGCAAGCTGCCTGCAGCCCTGCTACATCCATCATCGGAATTGAAGCCATGAGTTCATTTCATTTTCCTTAAAACATTTACTCAATGCTTACTCTCTATATTAGAACTCTATGTTATAACTTTCAAAATTTCTTTTCTCTAATCCCCTGTGCCTCGTCTGCCAGGTGTGTATCTTTCATATAGAAGCTTCTCAAACATCCTTACCGACCGCCTGATACCGCAGGTGCTGTATACTCACAGTCGAAACAACCTTGTTTTATCTCAAGTGCCCACAGAGGCCAATCCCTGTATGAATCCGACAGCAAAAATCAAGCAGAGGCTGAAATTCCTACGTGACAATAATAAAAACAAACCTCTGATACAATTAGCACCAGTTTGTGTACAGCCTGAGATAGAAAAACACATCACCAATGCACTATTGATGGAGCAAGTAGATGAGTTGTTCTCCCTGTCTCAAGAGTTCTGGTTGCATGAAAATGAATTGGAGACTGAAGAAATGGAGCTAGAAGTAAATGCCATTTGTATACTTCCCCCCTCCCCTTACTAGAACCTGTTTCTTTTTTCATCTTCGGATAAACATTAAAGGAATTATGGTACCGATAAAGGTGCTTGTGAAGACCAGCGCAATAGATTCTTTTATTGACAAATCTGTTGTCTCCTGCCTCAATCTTCCACTCATTACACTCCCAACTTCTCTGATATGCAAAGATTTTGATGGCACTCTTGGAAAGGAGATCATTGATACTGTTTAGAAAAGATCAGGCTGTTTTGTAGATAATGCTGGGATCTTCCCAAATTTTATTTCCAAACTGATGGTCAATGAAATTGGAGATTATGATGTGTATTGAGGTATAGCTTGGTTAGAAACAAACAAAGCTAGGATTGATTGCAGTACCCATGGATGATGCATAGAACTGGGAGCTGTGTTGATACAAGTGAGCGGAAAGGCCATAGAGGCAGATGTAGTTGATGATTTGGAAATTACATATGATGATTATGGAATGCAAAAGCCTGTACTGTCAGCCTTGAGGACTGCCCAGCAGTCCCACAGACTGTCAAACACCAGTTACAGAGGGTACTGTAATAGTACATATGCAAATACAAGTGTAACATAAAGATTACATATAGTACACATGTAAATACAAGTGTAATACACAGATTACATATAGTACTAATAAGAATACATATGTAATACCAAACCTGAGGAATGTCCAGTAACCTCACAAGAGTATCAAACACATATTACAGAAAGCACTGTAATAGTAAAAAGGTGTAAATACCAATGTAACATAAAATTACATATAGTACTAATGAAGGTACATATGTAATCATAAGAGTAAAACAACATTAGACATATGTACACATATGTAATAATAATTAATCA
>MU167342.1:35354-49939 GCA_015951145.1 Cronartium quercuum f. sp. fusiforme G11
GAGCACACCAAGATGAGAAAATCTCAGTCAACCACGGTCCGAGATCAACTCGGACTTCACTGTCCAAGAACACCTCGGACAGCCTTGTCCAAGTAATTTTTGCTGGTGGTGTGTCAAGTACTCATCTTACAAGATAGACTTTGACATGGGATAAGAAGAAAATAAATGTTTTAAACAGAAATAGATTTGAAATGAGAGTAATGAATTAAAAGAACTGAAAGTCTCCTCTGTGCTCCTCATCTGGTTATAAGCATAGGTCATGCTTATAACCTTTTATCACAACATACATATGTATATGTAGCTTCTTAGCTATGGGTTATCATGGGTTTGTCCATGATGTGCCCTGGCTGACAATTTCTGTAGCTGAAACTACTGCGAATTAGAGTATCACTCCTCTTGGTGTCCCTTTGTCCAAGCTTTCATATTTTCTCCTATTTTTCAATCCATTTTTTACACATCCACTTTGTAGAACTACCTCAACTTTGACATTGAAAACTCTTCTCTGTAGCCTTAAGATTGATTATGCAATGTGGAATCACTGGAACTCAAGCAACACCAGAAAACATGGCTGGGCCTTCAAAAAAAGAGAGCACAGGGTGCAGAGGATGCTGATGACTAAGACTGACCAGAAGATGAAGATAATCCTGAAGAAAAAAGCACAGGTGGGCCATGTGACTACTGCAAAGTAATTTTATGAAGAAGGGGAAAATCTCTGATATCTTGCTTTCTTTGGTTTGGTGGCAGATGGTGAACTGACATTTAAAGAGGCAACTGCTCATAATCAACAAAAAAATGCCTGTCAAAAGTGTCAGAATGAGGAAGATGCTTGGGATGCAATGATTGGGAAAATGGCTGACACACACCCTGAAATAAACTGCAAACAGACTTGAGGGAAACAAGTCAGAGAACTGATCTAAGTGGGCAGTTTCCAGGCTCTAGATAGACAAGGAAAACACACCTGACCACATAGGGCAGGTGAAGGGTGAGTGACATGGAAAAAATGAAGTGAACAAAGTCTGAAAAAACACAAAAGATAGACTGAAAGAGAAAAAAAAATGAGAGGAAAAAAAAATACATAGAAGTTAGTAAAAAAAAAAAATGAAGACAGTTCTTTAAACAGTGTAAGGAAATTACTCACTGATTCTTTTCAATGAGGAAAATGATCAGGAGGGGGAAATAGAGCTGAGTATGTGTAGCCAAAGACCTTCCACATTGAAGAGCCCCTTTTTCACTGTTAATGCAACTTCCACTTCCCAAAGAGGTCAGAACAGTCCCTATTACTATCCAACATGTCAGCAGCACTTCCCAAAAGAGGGTAGTGTCATGCACAACAGTAGAACAATGAAATGCAACATGTAACACCCTAAACACACTTCTTTACTCCAACTTCAGAGAGTCAAAATACACCCATCTACACTACCTAACAAACCTCCAAGTGTTGTGTTGGTTTTGAAGAGAATACTACTGGGAATGAGTAATCCCAACACACCCAATTCTGACATTAGCAACACTGCTGGCAAGAGCCCTGCATGAATATTTTAAGATGGGGATGGGAATTACTATGAAGAATCAAACAAGCTCAATCAGTAACAATTGATGAAAATGATGCAAGCCTTCCAGATGCTCCAACTGATGACAAATGCTAGGCTTGGATGAGTCAAAAGGAAACTTGGCAGGACTGCATCTTGTGAGCTATAGAAGTAGGAATACAAAATTATCTGGCTACAAAGCCACTCAGATTCAAGCCCAACCAGAAGTCAAGGAGGATGGTTGAGAAGGATGCCATGCACAGGGTTTTGGATACTTATCCATTGAGGGCAGTTAGATTCACTCCCCAAAGGGGCCCAACTCTCTACACAAAGTATGGTCAACCTGGGGCAGACAGTGTGAAGGTGCACTGGCAATGGCTGGATTTCCTTGGTGCACATTTGATTCACAGGGGCCAATTACTCCTCTCTGGCCACCCAGAGCCCTCCCCTACCCCCACCAATCTTCTTCCTTACTTTCATTATTTTTCCTTCAAACCTTCTGAATACCATCACCATTATTTTTAAGCTGAGTGGTGGAGTAAGCTGTATGATTGAACTGTCTCCAACTTGCAAGCATGGGCTTATATGATGATATGCAAGAGGTCAGGAGGTTGGGGAGGTTGATGGAAGTGTCAGCCCTGAGGACTGCTCAGCAGTCCCAAAGACTGTCAAACACCAGTTACAGAGAGTACTGTAGTAGTACACATGTAAATACAAGTGTAACATAAAGAATACATATAGTACTAATGTCAGGGGGAAGCTTCTTTCAGGCCACCTCTTGGCTATTTGATGACAGAACCTCAAGGATATTTGCTGCCTGTGGTCCTTAGGAGAGAACTACTTATAAGTCTACACTGGTGCCCCAAGTGTAGACTACAGTTAGTTGACCTCTGAAGAGAGGGTTTATATTATCTTAAGAAGACTTCTTATACCTCAGGGTGTATTCCCTGGAGGACAACCTGCTTTGTAGAGTGGCTAGCAGCTACCTGCAGTGTTTCAATCCTGAATATAGTTTAGTGAGGATGGTTAATCCTCCACTAGCTCCTTTATATATTCTAGCTTAGTAGTTTCTCTACTCCTTGGTGAGTCTTCTGGACACCAAGGGATCCTGGAGTGAGATAGCTAGTCTCCTATAATAATGGGTTGGACTTTTAGTTATTAACACCAATAGAGCTTTACACTATTGAGTAAATATATTCTTTTATGAAAGATATCCTCAATATTTGTGTAGTTGCTCAGTTTTGGTTGTGGTAAAAGTTGGGGGAAAGGTTCTCTTACTGAGTAAGGAGGAAGGGTTTATATACCTTCATGTTTGCTCTTTCCCTCACTTTTAATCTTTGGGCTGACTTGTGGTTATCTTTATGTTAATACATGATTACTTGGTCAGCCTGTGGTTGGTAACACTTGTAACAGGGCTATATGTAGGCTCCTGTCATAAGTCTACTATACTTATGACTCTGGAAACTGAGCCTGAGTTGTAGTTACTAGTGTTACATGCTTAAACTCTTATGTTACACTTCTTTTGTTTATATGTAATACTTATATTACACCTGATTACTATATGTAATCATGACATGTACAGTCTGTGGGACTGTTGCGCAGTCTGCAGGGCTGACACTGGTCAACTTGTGGTTATGTACTTAAGTGACAAGTCCTGTTATGTAGCTCTTGTCATAAGTACTTTACTCTTATGACTCTTGAAACTGAGCCTGAGGTGAAGTTTCATACTACTACATCAATGCTACATATGTATTACACTATGTACTGTAGGTGTAATACCTATGTTACACTCTGTGTTCCCATATGTTTTATTATGTATTACATTCTGTTTGTCAGTTGTTATATGTAATCATGTGTTACCTCAGTCTGTGGGACTGCTGCACAGTCCTCAGGGCTGACAACTAACAAGAGTACATATGTAATACCAGACTTGAAGAATGCTCAGCAGTCCCACAGATTGTTGAACACATACTACAGAAAGATTAATGTAAATGTAAACATGTGTAAATACAAATGTAGCATAAGATTACATATAGTACTAACAAAAGTACATATGTAATCATAATAGTAAAACAACATTAAATATATGTACAAATAAGTAATAATGAATAATCAAAGTGCAGGCTCAGTTTCAAGAGCCCTCAGTATGTACTTATAACAGGAATGGATATGCAAAACTGTGGTAAGTACTCAAACCCAAGTTGACCAAGGGTTTCTCATAGTAACCCAACCAACCACAGGTTGACCAAAGGTTGTATGACAACCCAAGCAACCACAAGTTTACCAAGGGTTTTCATGACAACCCAAGCAACCACAAGTTGACCAATGGTTGTCATAGAAACCAAAGAAAACCACAAGTAGGCCATTAGCCTAATAATGAGGGACAAGCCTGAGAATAAGGTATTCAAACCCTCCTCCTGAGGCCAGGAGGGGGGTCCCAATCCCCAACCTTTTACCACACACCTAAATAGCACAACTAGCACAACATTGAGGATACTTGTAAGCCAAGTCATCTGCTCAATAGTGCCTGGTGCTCTAGGTGTAGAATAAAGGGGTTCAACCAAAGGCTGGTAGACCTTGCTCCTTGACTCCCTTGTTTGTGAGGATTCACAAGCACTGCCAAGAAAATTGCATCACATAGAGGCATGCTATGTCACATAGCAGGCCAAGATGCAATGCAATAGGTCTATTTTCCAAGGTAGGGACCTTGACAAATGGTCCATAGTATCACATGAAGACATGCTATGTTACATAGCAAGCTTCCATGCAATGAAAATATATTGGCAGTGAAGGGTAAGAGCTAAAGAATTGGCCAAGCAGGAAAAGAGCACCCTGGCTTGTAAAAAAAGGATCAGAGTGGGGTGTTACTAGTGCCTGAACATAACTCTGATCCCTGAGTGAAAGATTGAAATCCCAGACCCACTCCTCCAAATCCTCATTCTTGAGGTCAACTAGCTGCAGTCAGTACTTGGGGAATTCCCAGTACCACTGGCATAAGTTGTTAACATGGGTCTTCAGTACCCAAGTTCACACAGCCTTGTTCAGGTAGGTAGCCTTTCAGAGCTACCCCCAGCATCAAGACTTCTAAACAAAGGCTTTTCCCTGGAAGGAATAAGTCCTTAGACCTTTCCTTCTCTAAAGTCTGGCCAGGAGGTAGCCTTACAGAAGCAGTCCCCTGACAGGAAGTCTGGTGAAGCCCATGGTCTGTAATACAGATGCAGAATTTTGAGGATCCCTACAAGTATACAAGATGTAATTCTCTCTTTGTCAGCTTGGGCATATCTGGATA
Organism: Cronartium quercuum f. sp. fusiforme G11; assembly: GCA_015951145.1. Taxonomy (NCBI): domain Eukaryota; kingdom Fungi; phylum Basidiomycota; class Pucciniomycetes; order Pucciniales; family Coleosporiaceae; genus Cronartium; species Cronartium quercuum. Next base: position 40,173 of record MU167342.1, read on the forward strand.
CATCTGTAATAACCCATAAACTAACAAAAAGTACATATGTACACTGTAGCAAAGGATATAAACATAAGAAATGCTTATACCTGAGTGAGGAGTATGGAGTAGACTATATTTCCTCAAATTCATTACTCTCCTGTATTTCTCTCTATATATTTTTCTATCTTCTCATTTTTCATGCCAAATTATCTTTGTAAGATGAATACTTGAAAAAGAGCCAAGACAGGATCATGTGACTACAAAGTCAACAACCCAGTTCTGGCTTGTTCTGTGGCTGAGGGCACCACAGAATAGCCACTCATCTAAAACGAGCCTTATCCACATTGGGCCTGTGGAGTGTCTCATCTAGGTTGGAGATGGAAGAGTGGCATATGAAGGTCAAAGCTTTAGGACAGTAAGAGTCAGGATTGTGTTGTGAAACAACAAGCCATCAAAGCATGATTGTTCCAAAAGGGATAGTTGTACATATCCCCACACAGCCCCTGTTTACTGGTCACTGGCTGCCCAGGGTGTCAGCCCTGAGGACTAACTGGTAGTCCCACAGGCTAGAAAATAATATGATTGCATATAGTAACCATATGTAATCCAATAATAGAACACATATAAAAACAAAATGTACATGAATAAAGTAACACTGTACAGATGTAACATATCAAGTTACATATGAAGGACATATGTAATACATCAAGTTACATATGGTATAAACATGTAACATAGAAAGTTACATATGATGAACATATGTAATGTATCAAGTACATATGTAACAATAAATAATCACAACTCAGGCTCAGTGTCAAGAGCCATTCACAGGTACATTTACAGTAAGGCCTATGTATTAGTCCTTGTAACTAGTACAAGAACCACAACTTGGCCCAGCATGACCAGAACTAAATAGCTGGACTATGATATCCTTGTATTGAGGGATCAAAGGAAGAACAGGTATATAAACCCTGCCTCCTTGAGCAAGAAGCTCTTTTGTTCCCTCAACCTTTTTACCACACACCAAATTGAATAACACACAATTGAGGATATCTCTTATAGAATATCAGCTCAAAAAGTGTACCATTCATTAGGTGAAAAGTAACCAGGCTGGGCTAGTAGCAGCCTTTCTTGCTATAACCTTCACTAGTTGGGAACTAGCTGTGAAGTAGAGATAAAGCACTCAGATTAGAGGAAGTCATAAGAGTTATCCTCTATTGCAAACCTCTAATCTTCTACAAGGTCACTCTATTCAAAGAGCCCTTCAAAAATATCTACAAGGAAGCCTATTCAAAGGCCCCTTCAAATCTGGTTCCCTGGTCTCAAACCTCTTCTCAGAGGTCAATTAACTGGAGTCTGTACTTGTTTACCACAGTACAGACCCATTCAGACATCTTTCTCAACTTGTCATAGTGAAGTGGAAGGCCTAAAAGAAGCCTTCCCATCACAAAAACTTGGAGTTGAGCAACATTCTGCTAATGAATTCCTCACCTAGGATGAATTGTGATCAAATTTCATTCTGGAAAAGTGTCATTCAACATGGTTATGATAGGGTTTCACAATCACACTGTTCAATATTGAAAGTATTGATTGATTTTTCAGGCAGAATTCAAAGTCTTGCACAACACAAGTCTTTAAAATATTGCAAGAGTCTTATTAGCCATGTACAAAATGGCCAATTTGCATTTCATCTTTTATCCACCTTCTCCTTCAGTTTCCATTGGTACCCTTTCAGCTCCTTCATTCTCTGCTCCCATGATCATTGACTAATCTAAATTATTCTGTTCATCACCTGGCTCAGGCAGGATTTTGAAGGCCCCACTGGCAATATCAGCTAACCAAAGTCAATGTTCACTAGCAGACATCTTGTCAAACCCTTTCAAAAAAATTTCCTCAGACATCATTGCTGGTCTTTCCCCACTAGATTGATCAATGATTACTGGAATGTTTTGCCTCTTGAGGGCTCCAAGTGGATCAGCAACACAGGGAAAACCTTTCAGAGGGAGGGTACCAAGGACTTTGACTTGACATGGAATGTATCAGCAAATGATTCCTTGAAAAACCTAACAGAGCAGCAGTCTTTTAGGAAGGCAGACTCACCCAATAAGTTGTTGAGTGAGGCTCCAAGCTCCTTTTTCTCTTTATCACTCATGTTATTGACTTTGTTTTCTTTGGAAAATCATTTAAACTTGTCTACATGCTTTGAACATCCTTGACCAACTTTTTTCCGCGGGAGTATAATGAAAAAGATTTTTCAAAGTTGATTTTTTCATTGACCTATGTTTGAAATCCTTCCTGGCTAGAAGTCATCCTATGCCATCCTTGACCAGGGTCGTTAATGCTACATGCAACTAACAAATAATCCACCTAAACTCATGTAGTCCATTTTGAGCTAGAAAGAAATCCAAACAACCAACACATCTGGAAGTGAATCATGTAGAAAGAAAATAAAGAGACTCACTTGAACTTCGCACTTGTCATAGGTCTGTGATGCCCTTCTATCCAGAGATTCCACCAATCCAGACTCCAGGCTCATTTTTTTGTCCTTTTTGATTTTGTCATGATCAAACATTGAATTGTAGATTGGTCATAATCAGGAGTCTTCAGAAGGTTCCAGGGTCCGGTGTTGATGTGTGATATCCTTGTCATTTTCTTCTGGGTTGGTCTCAGGGACTGAGACAGCAGACAAAATTTTGTTATTTCACCGTGTCGGTGAGCGGGACTTTGGTACCTTTTTCCACAGGTTGAATTCCATCAGCATGGCTGCCTGTGCGTATCTTGCGTACGGACCTCTGTGTGTCTATTCAAATAGACAACAGAGTCAGCGTCAACACGGCCCACAATTCTCCCAAAGCCCCATATATCTCCGACAGGTCGCTACAAAGGATAACGGCGATGTGAGAAAGTGATGTGTCAATGGTTGACCGCATACTAAAAATTGTAGAGTCGATCTACACCAGAACTGAGCTTTACTGGGAGTATTGAGCTGATCATTGCGAACTTCGTCTTTTAGAACGCGGCAAATCAAGTACACAAGGTATAGATGTAGTATCTCTTTGCGTGATGACTTGTTTGCAACAAGAATAAGAAGCATTCATAATAAGCAAGGTTTGCTAGAAAACGTACACCAAAACGATGAATTTCATGATACACTGAGGAAGAACGGATATGAAAAGAATGTCTGTAGTATATGCCATAGAGAATAGCATTAAAGGAAGAGGTAGGGGAAGATTCGGGCTAATGAATGCGAATCCGCGCGAATAAATGTTGATGATGATAGAAAACGGGGCCTATGAACGTCATTTGCAATGTCAGTATGCACCGCGAGGTATTCCGGCAGAGGAAATCTACCGGAAGGCGGGTAGAAAGTGATAATGGAAAATCGAATGTGAAAACAATCAAGGTGGAAATTGAGGATGACCAAGTGAGAGGTTTGTCAGAAAGTTTCTGTGATCACGAGTCCGATCAAGCCAAAAAGTAATGGTAGGATAGCATGTAGTGAAGCAAGAGGAAGAGTTTGTGATGAGTGGCTCGTCTTCGCACCGTTGTTAGCGTTGGTCGTATTGGACGATGCCGTGGATACCCATGACGCCAAAGTACCAGGGAGAGGAGCGGCAGGAAGAGTAGTTTGTGCGCCAATCACACCATTTCCAACCATCACCATCGTACCGTTCGAGGGAACCCCGTTGACGACGACAAAAATAAATGCGGGCCCAGGGGGAAAGCAGGCTACGCATGGCGGCATTTGAGAGACATGGAGCGTTGCGGAACCGTCCGAGTTTGTGGTGAATGTGTTGTTAAGCTGTAGGTATCGCTGACCCATGTTCATGGCGTGGGTTGAATATCCGGTTCGCACGACAGAGACGAGAGTGTTCTGCAAGTGTGACTGATCTCCAACGTCAGAAGTCGAGAGCTTGACATCAAAAGAAGCCCCTCCGTATGAGAGCGACGTAGGCAAGCCAGTCGGCTTGGGACGCGACTTGGTGTAATAATCAGGGTAGACTGAAGGTGAAGATATGCATCAGAAGAAACCTCTCATGCATACTTAAAAAGTGAATGCTCACATTTCTCGGCACGGTATTCAGTCACAAATGGGTACCCTGCCGTGCCAGGTGCTATGTAATCGGCATTGGGCTGATATTCACGGTAATTGTCAGTTGAGAAGATTGAAAAGCTTGTTTAAGGGCCAAATTGAATAGTACAAACGTTAGAGCCTGCAGTCATGATGGAACCGTCACTCAAAAGAGAAGCGACTGAGTGATAAAGTCGGGGAACTGTTGCATTGCTCATGGGTCTTGACCATCTCGAACCTTTAGCGGCTTGCGGGTCGTAGTAAGCAGGTGCAAAGAGCGGATCCGCGCCAAACGATTGACCTAGTGCCCAACTAGTGTTTCCGTATCCGGCGGTTCCTTTAGCGATACCATTGCCCATCCACAACCTTCCATCAGGCATAATGACAAATTGTCCCATGCTTCGACCTTCGAAAAGTGAGTCTTCATCCTCCCAAGTGGTGGACACATCCGGCGACATTTTGACGCAAGAGCTGTCAGCAGGATACCTGAAAATTTTTTCGGAGGAAAATCAGCTTGATCGGTATTAACGGTTGGACAGTATAAAGGTCGACTGACGCTGCGATATTCCAGTTCGTAACCCATTGATCAGGTTGCAAGTTTGTACCACCGCAAAACAGAATAGTTGCCGTGTACTGGTAATACAAAGACAATGAATCAACGAAAATGAAATAGCGTTTTGGTCCGAATGAAGCAGCTAGTCTTACATTGTTCTTGGGTGTCAAAGGAAGCATTGCTGTAGCAGCAGAAGCTGGGTATGTTCGAACAGCGTGGGGAATGTTCGGCAGCGGATATTCAACGTTCTTCTTATAATCAAAAATCTCCGTGGCAAGGTTAGTCTGAAGGAAAAGGTTGCCAGAAGGTAACAGCCAAGTCAAAGTATAGAGATTTGCTGGTAACGTCGTTGTCAAAAAATTGAGGCCGACTGCAGGGCCCTTGGATGGATAATATTCAATGGTGGGTACGTTCTGGTTGGCATCGTTTACGTAGCCACCGTCTGTGCAGCCACCAATCTAAATGCGAAGGAAGAATCAGTCGTTCAGGCATGGATATGCGATACAAAGCTCACCGTGAAGACTCACGATGATGGCGCTCCCATCCTCCAAAGTCTCTACGGTCGGATACCAGCGCTTAGCCTGAAGTAGCGCTCCTCCAGGATTTACGGACCATTGACAATTGGTATCATTGTCGCATGGATCGAGGAGTCGGACCGATTTAGCACCATCGTCGTCATAATACGGGCCCTGCAGGTTCACGCCATCGAGACCACCAGCCTTGACAGCTTTATTTCCTCCGACTGAGAGCCACGTTCCGTTGCCGAGAACGGCACCACCAGCGCAAAACGTGTTGGTGGTCACGCTGGAAGTTGGTCGGGGAAGTGGAGCGCAACATTAAGCAAAACTCGATAGGAAGCAATGGGAGACGCGTAAAATTTTTTATACGCACTCCATGGTTCGAAAGGTGTTCGCTATAAAGACAGAAAGTGGTTAAGTATCGAAAAGTATGATCAATACACGAGGGGAAAGGGCTGACTTCGAATGTCGTATTCAGTGGCCCATGCAGGGCGATTCGTACCAGCAAGCTTTGTCGGGTTGTTTTCGACTTTGTCAAGGATATATATCTAGACGAAGAAATGTAAATAGGGTCAAACATGACACCCGCAAGTGGGTCCCGATAAGAGCTGAACCATGCAAACCTTGTTTACGCCAGCGACAAAAAACTGCTGGGCAGAAACACCAGTCGTTCCGACGACCTCAAATGTGTTGGGAGAGGGAGAAGCAAGAAGTGTCGGGGATGATATGACAAGCGCGGCAGAAGCAGCTCGGGCCCATAAAACCGCCTTTCGATTCCGAGACACCATGTTGGTCGAAAGCTTTAATGTTTGTGAGTCTGATCAGAGGGTGGGCCGGCTGAGACTTGTATATCAGACTGAGTTCGCAACGAGATGTCGGCTCAATCGAAGGACAGGGTCCTGATCTCGAGGGGGAAGGTTCGTGTGATGGTGGCTTAAATACTGACAATGGACAGAGGTAGCGATTGAAAGCAAAGGTGACTGATGTTTTGAACGAGAACTCGGTGACTTGAGATGAAATTAAGAGAAAAAGAGAGAGAGCCCTTTGGAACTTCAAAAGCAGCTATGTAATGAATGCTAGACTGGTTGGGTGTGATGAGAAGTAGGATAAATAATTGACAATGAGCGGATTAAGTGGACAACTGACTGAGTATCATCGCGCAGAGCAGCAGAAGGGCAGACTAGGATATCCGCCCAATATGGTGAACGAAGGTGTAAAAACTGGTCCGGGCTGACTAATGAGTTCCAGAGCACAGACCTGCAATAGTTGACCAAGGGGGATGTTCTTATTCTTTCAATCAGCTACGCGATAATTGCGCAGTGCCCACCGTTAGCCCAGGGACGGCTTCTTCCGACCTGATGCTTACAGACATATATTAAAAGGTTTCACGAGAGCAAAGCGCAATTAATCCACACTCTTACTGCATTGTTAAATAGAAAACGAGCTATCGGATCGCAATTCTGATCGTTCGACGAAACGGGCATACGTCATCATCCACGCGCGCGACCTTCGGTCGTCCAAAAAACGATCACTTTTGTGTCGGACACCTCCGCGAGATGTGAGCACAGTGCAGCTTTGAACGTATTGAGGCTGTGGTCGAGTGCATCCGAAATGCTTGAGAGCTGGCAAAACGCCCAAAAGTTGTGAGCATCTTCCCGATCAAGTATGTGTGGGTATGTATTCACCAAAAATTGGCCGGCCGTACTGTCGAACGTCATCGGCGGGTTGGTTTTTGATGTTGAGGTGGTAAAGACATGGGGTTACAGGACTGAGACAAGCCACATGAGCAGCTACTACACTACGACCAGATTGGGAGCTCCCAGGGAGTTCATCATGTAAAATATCCCGGAGAGCACCAGGGAGCTCCCAGAGATGTCTCCTGAGCAGCTGAGATCCCAGAGATGTCCCGGACTGGTATATCTCTGGGATCCATCCCTTGACATCCTTGGGATGTTCGACGCGAGGCCACATCCCAGGGATGACCCACGACAGGTCCCAGGGATCGATCGCAGAGGAGACCTCCCAGGGACTTATTGAGTGGTCAATCGATCCTTGAGATGTCTCGTAGGTGGTCCCTGAGACGTGAAAAAAAAAATAACCCAGACCACCTGTGCCCCAATGCCCCAGTGCCGGGCTAACTTCTTTTCATCAAGTTCCCAAATCCTCACCATGAGGCTCCCTCCAACTCAACCTCTCCAAGACCCCACTCGATGTGCACCAATGAAAAGTCAGCTTGGCACCTGGGAATCCATTCCACCTCCACACCCCCAGATTCCAGAGACACCAAACTTCACAACTTACTTTCCAAGATCTCCTGCAGAAGAAGGCATTTCTTTACCCCCTCAAATCACTAGGCCCGCACCTCACGACTTCGAAACTCCTGCTCTGCAGAGGGCCAAGCGCATGCATGTCTCATCCATGCTCACAGACAAATATGGCAACAATGATCCGCAGCGTGAAGATGACAGCCAAGTCAATGAAGAATGGAGTTTAGTTCTGGCTCTCCTTCTCAACTTGAGCCTGTCGATCTACGAACGGAATTTGAAGCCGAACACTTTCGTTTTCCAGTGCATCCTCGATTTGTCCACCTCAATTCGATTCTACAATCAACATCTCCGAATCGTAAGAAACTGAAAAAAAAAAAAAAAGACCCCGACTCTGACCGGCTTCCTTGGCGAATCTGGTACACTTGAATTCTATCACTCAGCTCGACTTGCCATGAAACTCTTCCTCTTCATGGCCGTAGGGAACCCCACTTTCCTGTTTTGATAGAAAGCTAAATGTATTGAATCCATAGCCAATTATATACGAAATGAAATAAAAAATCCTGTTATAATCTACACCCCACTCCCTGTTCCCTTCCTGTGAAATTGCCCTCCATGTTAGCTCGGTCACCGCACAAAAAGGAGGTCTTGAAAACAACCCGTTCGAAAGACAATCCGCATCCCTAATTAAAATGCAAAAAAAAAATGAATCAGGCCCAAATGGGCTGATGTCGCATACTCATCTTGGGTGCACCCTGAGGACATCTCGGGGATCTCTCTTGATACATCTCTGGGATGCACCCAGAGACGTCTCTTAGAGATCCCAACTGAAAGTGACGTCCCAGAGACACGCCGGGCAAATTGGGGTCATGTAGTGTATACAGGTTGCGCGGTCCTGTAAAAAACAGAAAAAATTCCCGCGCCCTGGGGTGTACGCGGTTTCGTCGTCAAGGTAGTTATCGCGGCCGGTCACAGTTTCGATCAGGCGCTTCACTCTGTATTCCCAGTCGGCGTAGTTGGATCCGTCGTCGGTGAGCCTGTCGCCGGCATTCTTTACCATAGTGGATAGGGCCCCTGGAATTTCGGACTCTTCCAGTCATGGTCGGAGTCGTCGGGCATCTTCGGTTGATACAGGAAGCGTAGGGAGGGCGTGTATCGATACTTTGGTGGAGTTCCGTCTGGTGCGAAGGTAGGCCGAGTGGGGAAAGTGGGTTCGAAGGGCGCTTCGGGGAGGGGTTTGGGAAGTGGGCAGACCGTGCGGTCCAAGCAGTAGGAGGTAGAAGTAGAATCGGAAAGTGAAAGTAAAGAGAAAAGAAAAGGTAGGGAGTCTATGAGATAGTCGTTTTTGGTGTGGGGTGCGCGGCGATTCTAATATCTAGGTACGTCCTTGTCGTATTCCTTGGCTCGCGTTCGCATGTGACGCTCTCAGCGTTCGCCTCGTCTCTCTCTCGCGCGCGTTTTTGAAATTCGTTTTTCTATTTCACTTTATGCAGTCGGTGGCGCTGGGCTCATAACCTGTTAAGGTACCCGGCTCAGGTCAGTTCTGTTTCTCTCCTCTGCTGTCTCGCTCGGCGGTCCAAATCCCAATGATGAGGGATTGGTCCGTCGAGCGAGATCAGGATTTTATCTGTTCCTCCTTAACCTAACTCCTAACCTAACATCTAACCTAGTGTTCTGTCGCTGACGTGATGACACCTCTCTACACCCATGGCCTCGGGCCATAACAACACTTACATGACATGTTTTCATGCACCAGACCGTTGCTACTCAGACCAGTAACATGCATATCTGGTAGCGATGTCAGGAAAGTCCAAAACAGCCTTTATTCTGGCTTAACCTCAAAAAACTCAATTAACACTTTATGTCTTTGGTGTATACACATGGGACACTGGCCTTAAAATCTTCGATCCGTTTGGTTTCGATCGACTGATCCCATCCGATTTGAACGATCCAAATCAACAAATCAATTTGTTTAACTTAAACTGTTTTATAGATTAATTTAAATCGTTTATAGCTTGTGTTAATCCTATGTTATATTTATATCATTTTAGTGTTTAGTTTAGATTATATAATCTAGTTTCTAAATTGTTTTTAAGAAGGACTTTCAACAAGGTTCGGAATAAAATTTTGCATACAATATGTATTTCGGCTCCTTTGATATGCGTAGTCCCCATTGATGAGAATACATGCACATGCTTCAGCTTGCCGTGGGACACATAAAAGGTAATATTTCATCAAGGGTAGGGTAGTATTACAAAGGTGAAGCACGGGGGGACTCTGACTTCTTACCACCACATTCGATCTGATCACGTGACTCCGCCCGTGACTGCGGCAGTAGCATCCAGATTCCATACAGCTCATTCTCCTTAAAAAAATTTTCTTTTTTT
>MU167342.1:84964-103119 GCA_015951145.1 Cronartium quercuum f. sp. fusiforme G11
TTACACTGCAATATGGTGTCGGAGCATTAGATACCAATAGTAATTCCATCGCACCTAATCCTACTGACACTGCATCACATATCTTGGGGTGATAGAACATCGGATAGGCCCATCCGATACAAATATCTTGGCAGTGAGGGGATCAACAGCCTGTGTAGACCATCTTGATATGGCCTGTGCTGGCAACAGAGAAGTGCAGCCCTCATGGCCCAGTATCATCAGGCTAGGGTGGCCTTGGGTGGAGAGCATGGCAAGATTTGTGGGACTGCAGTACTTTGTGTGGGAACTAGTTCCTGTACCAGTTCTTAGGCTGGTTTCTAAGGTGATGGCAAAGACCAAACTTATTTGAATTCAGTCTTTGGGTGACCAATTTGGAGTGTTGCCAATTTGACATTTCCAATGGTGATCACTGCTTTCCTGCTTTTGATCTGACTGCAACTCCTTTGGGCTAGACAGCTGTCTGGAAGAGACATGAGACATGAAATGAACTCCTCACAGATTCCTCATGGACTCATTTCCAATTCCTTGTGAAATCTCCTATCAACCAATCCCCACATTCACCTGTTCTACATTGATTCTACACTACTCCAGCCTTCCATTCCACATCACTATGAACTGCACTCATCACTTATTCACCTCTCTATGTGTAAATTTTTTAAGACTGAGGGGGTAATGTTGAAGCTGGTCAACCACATTGAGAAGATCCATGATTGTTGCTAGTGGTGGTTTGACTTCTGGCTGGTGCAGTGGGTGCAGTAAGAGAGATGATGGTGGTTGATCAGATTGGTAAGAGTGTTCAGGAGGAAAGGAGATGATTTATATGAAATGTGGATGGATGAGGTAGACAAGACCCATCCAAATGGGGGGTAGCAACAGGCTGTAACACAGTTGGTACCTTGACAGAATTAGTTCTAAACAATGATTTTAGTAACAGTACCAAGTCATGACAAGTCCTGCCATGTTCTGCTTGGTGAGGCCATGGCCCTATAATGGGCCTCCAGGGCAAGGGCTCGGCACCGGATGTGAGCATGAATGGCCACATGCTGAAGCTCGGTACCGACTGCCCACAAGCAACGCGGACGGTCCTTTGCATCTTATGAGATTAGGTCACTGTAACATCTATCAGATTCACTACCTTCTGAGCCATCGATTGAACTCCACAAGCCTCCCCATAAATTCACCAACACCCACAACGCAAGTTAATCCCAGCGAAAATCCACGAAGCTATTCACTTCCATCATGTCTAAACCCATGTCAGACTCAGAGGTGATCACCGAAATGAAAAAACTAGTAGGCGATCTCCCCCCGGCAACTTGTGAATCAGCTCATTCGGAAGTCTGACGAGCCGTTTTATAGGTTGCCTTCATCAAGCAAGAAGCACTTGAGAAGGCACGCGAGATTAAAGTGAAGGCAGATGAAGAGTTTTCTATCGAAAAGGTGCGCCATTGTGCTCCTCCTTCGATCTTAATCACTTTATCCTCAGATCCTACTTCGATTCTGTGGCCAACCAACCGACGCTGCTTGCTGCTTGGACTTCTCTCTTAGGGCAAGATTGTTCGACACGAGAGCGCAAGTATCGACACGACGTATGAGAAGAAGCGAAAGCAGGTTGAGATTCAAAAACGGATGTCAGTCACACCTATACCCCTTTGACTATATTTGCCCTCAGACCTCTGTATGAACTACCTCGGGTGCTAAGGTCCAAGAATGATTTTGTAGCACTCAATCCACACAGACTAACAAGGCTAGGCTTCAACAACTTCAAATCCGGGACGAACTCTTAGAGAAGGTCTTTGAGGATGCGAAGAAGAGATTAGCTGACGTCACACAGGACACGGACAAGTATAGTGACATCTTGGAGCGCTTGGTCTTGCAAGTAAGTTATCTTCTCTCTTTTTTTATCGACTTGCTCGTATCTGACCTCACTTATACTTTGCTTCTAGGCTCTGTTTTCGTTGATGTCCAAAGAAGTCACTGTCTCGGTGCGGGTTCAAGACCGTAAGCTTGCCGACAAAGCTGTAGCTGAAGCCGCTCAGAGGTACAAAACAACTTCTGGGCAGGATTGTGCCTACGTCATTAAGCAAGATCTACCCAAAGATTCGTACGTGGATTTCTACCCCCAGACTACTTCATACCTTGTCCAGTAACAGATACAGATTTCTGATCGACGCTTGAATTATTTCTAGTCGAGGAGGTGCAATTGTGTGGGGCTACAACAATCGGATCAAGGTCGATAACACCCTCGATGAACGTCTACGGTTGCTAGAAGAGAAAGTTTGTCGTCCTACGTACTTAAACTGATGTTTGAGAGATTTTGACCAGCAAACACTATTTTTCTTAAAAAAACCAATGAACAGATGTTGCCCGAGATTCGAAACACACTTTATGGCAAGAACCCGAATCGCAAGCACGAAACGTGATTGTAATCCACCACATGCTATCACATGCCTTGAGGCACAGTGGTGCCAGAAGGGCATGAAGGGTGTGAGAGAAGTTTAGGATGAAGTTCACAAAGCCGCCCGTGGGTTGTGTAGGCTAAAATGTGGACAGCTGTTCTTTTGTTCTTTTTGATTTCTTTTATTTAGCATTTTCTATCTCTTCTTATTCGTGAGAGACGCCCGAGCTCCCTTCAGCTATCCGGTAGGATTTCCTGCAATTGATAGACACCGCTTGGTCATGTATACTTTCAATGATCGATAATACGCTCGATTGGATTTCTTTGGGGGGCGAATTGCTGATGAGTGTGAAGTAAAGCTGTTTCCCAAGTGATCGACGTTACTTTTTAGAGTCGCGATGGGACGGAAGACGAGCGCGTTCCAGAAGGACGACCAACACTAATAAGCTGACTATGACCAGCCCTTCAACATCAAGCTATCGAATGACAGGTCCTAGCTGCAGAATTCTATATAGAAGATCTTCCACAGCTTCAGAAACCTTGAAAATTTTTATACTTGAATTTTGTAAACCATAGGTCTCTCATCTCCACTTGTCAATTTCAAGAAGTGAAATTCCGGGAAATTATTGACTGGCATTGAGCCAATCCTTCAACCATTTCTCATTTTCAGCAAATTTTATCCCATACACTGGATTTAAGAGCTCATTCACAATGTCCAGAAAGGTTTTTGGTTATGTAGTGTCAAGAGAGCATGATCCGTGCATGACAAGGATTCAATTTTTTGCTACCCCCTCAGTATTCAAAGTAATTCCACAGGTGTAACATTCATGCATGCACACCTCAGTTGATTTGATGATGATACCAAACAAGCTATAGTTGTTTTTACTTTGATTGTTGAGAAGCAACAGCCTTATACCAAAATTCCTTTGATAGATGGAACTGTTTGATTGAGTAATTCATATCTCACATGTAATAACTAAATGTCAGTCCTCAAGACAACAAGTGTATATCTTTTCAGCACAAATCTATCAATCCTATGTGCTCATTATACTGGGTTCATGGAGCACCAAGCCCAATTCCTGCTTGTTTGACTTGTTGAGTACATGCTGGCACTTTCTGCTGTTCTATCTCATCAACATGCATAAGATTGTTGAGAAAAAGCAGGTTTGTTATAGGCCATGCACACCTTGGTTAAGCCCAGGTAGGAAGTGTAACTCAAAATCTGGTCCCATGATCTGTCTCTCCCTCCCATAAATCCTTTGATTGACATACATGTCATCAAACCCTCACCTCATTGGAAACTGTCAGCCTAGCTCTAAAAGAAAGGGTGTAATAATCATGAAATTGGCTAGCTACTAAGGAGTAGTCAAGCCTTATCTGAATATATCAGGCTTTGACAGAAATCATGAGTTATTGAATTTCTCTTCACTGACTTTATAGTGTGGCAATCACTCTAGGTGAGATTTAAGCAAACACCAAATCAGTGCAGCAGGGAGTGATTAACCCAGGGTGCAAAATAGAGATAGAATGTTCAAAAACATGCCTATCACATATAGAAAAAGTTAATAACTCCTACTAACTCTTGTTTAGAGGGTGAATTTGTTGAGATTTGAGAGGAATTGCATGTGGATAGAATCTAGGGATTTTAAACCAATGAGGAAATCAATCAAATAACTCTAAAAAGGGTGATCACAAATTAAGACTTCTAGAAATGAAACAGACAACTCTACTAATAATCCTTGGTGTATAAGTGGGGTATGTTGATTTAAATACTAAGTAGTATGTTATTTCTTTATGAAGTGGTAAGTGATGATGGTGCATTTATTGCAAGCAAGAGGATGCTATTTTATAGATGTTCTGAGGCCCAGAGGGTGCTCCCAATTTCATGGTTTCAACTTGGATCAATAGAAAACTCTTGGATTTCTTTGGATCTCACTTGTTTCTCATGGCTACAAGCGCAGATCAACTAGTAGAGTTGATTCAGCTCCTTTGTTCCAATAACAAATCTCCCTTTGCTTGTGATAAATCCCCATCATCACTTACCACTTCACTAAAGAAATAATGGACTTACATAGTGTTTAAATTAACATACCCCTCTTATACTCCAAGAATTATTAGTAGAGTTGTCTGCTTCATTTCTAGAAGTTTAATTTCATGATCAACCTTCTTATTAGAGTTATTTAAGTGATGTCTTTATTGGTTTAATCTGATAGATGTCAGCCCCTGAGTACTTGAGAAGTACCATGGAGCTGCAAAGACTGATATGAATGTATTCTTACCACACCTCATGCTCAGTCTTGAGAGCTGTAACTAAGAATTCACTGTAAAACTGAATTAAAGTTGTATTAATAGCATGAGTACATGTAGAGTAACCTGCTGTAAACCATACTGAAACTGTAATAACATACAAGGGGTTATGTACTAGTAACATCAAAACATAGTAACTTTTGCCTTGTAATGAGTGTATTGCTCATAAAGAATAAAGGGTAAGAATATAAAAGATGGATCTGACCTTCTCTACAGGAGGAGAATCTGCATCATTAAAAAAACTTCAACTGTCTGGATGACTATAAAAGATATTCTCAACTTTCTATATTTTGGGGAACTCATAGTCAATTACTATTATTAGAATAGTTTGTTGATTCATTCTCATCATCAGAAAGTCATCATCTTTTTATATTCATCAGTTTCTTTATTTATTTGGTCTTGAAAGGTGCAAAGCTAGAGCCTTTCCTCACTACTTGCTATTTGCTTTGCTGAGGGGTTCTCAAGTGTAAAATAGTAAGTAGAGGATAAATCCTGAGGCTGACTGACCAAAGATAGTGCAAGCTAAGCATTTGCACTGGTCATCACTGGGCTACTGATATCTAGTTAGCATAGATTGGTCCAGTGCCCATCTGGCTAGGGAGTAGTCCTGGGCATTTGATAGTCTATAAACCCATTTTCCTTTCTGGTTTGTGCCCATAACTGTTTCCACCATTTTCTAGTGAGGTATCTTGCCAGACAGAAGCAAAGTGCTCACATTTGGGGGCCTCAAGGATTTAGCTACCCTTACCCCTTCTCTCTCAGCTTTTTCTACTACACTAAAAGCCAGACATAACCTTTGAATGACAACTCTGCATTACAGGGTGAAACTACCCTGGTACATTTGAATTATCCCATTATCATTCATTCTAGAACTTGAAGCTATCTTTTTTCCAGGCATCTGCATAATCTGCATGGAACAGAGTAACCTTCCCATTCCTGTATCATCTTGAAAGTTGGAAAGGGCTTTTGTCTCAGTGTTAGTAGACAAAGCCACCCATGAGGAAGTTCACTTACTTGCTCATAAACTCAAGATTTACCTACAGGGGGTACTAACCAAGTCACTCCCTCAATATACTGCAGACTCTCCACCCTCATACTCTGACAGTCATTTTCCTATCTGATAGGGATTATGCAATATTCCTTGTATGACTCACAAGTGCACATAAATTCCTTTCTTTTCCTTATTAGTGACTATATACAGATATCAAAGGCAACTGTGCAGATCTAACAGTACATAGATCCCCAGCAGAACAAAGGAATAATAACCCTTTGTATCTTAATCTATTTTTAATCAATTAGACCAGATCAGCCACTTATATCTGATCTGGTACATATTGAGGACCAAGTAATTTCCAATCCTCTCTATCTATCATTTTATACACACATGGAAGTCAATATGCATGTAACAACTACTACCATCAACTATTCAAGACACTTTATCACACAAATTGATTTAGATATCCTTGTGGTAGCAAGTCATCATCTATTCAGGTTTCACAATCAAAGAATTAGAAATCACTTACCTATAGGAATTCATTAGTACATATTAAATTACTTATTTTAGTAATTTGATAGCTGACATTACTTATCAACTGAAAAGTTAATAAGTAATCAAAGTAAATTTATTTTTTATTTAAATTCTTTTTCCTTCTGCTGTTCTTGTGACATCTTAGTCAGTACAAAAGGAAGAAAGCAAGGTACAAGATTCAAACTCACCCTTGTGAAAATTAGTACCAGATGAAGGTGTCAACTAGTAAGTCACAAAGTTACTGTACCTAACCAATACAGACAAAAAGTGAACTCACACTTCTCACATGTCTCAACACATGTCCTCCACTAGGCAAAGCCCAGTCCCAAGCCACTATTCAAACTGATCCCCACTGAGGAATCCTAGCAGATGAGTTAGAGACCTGACATGTGTTATGCACTTCATGGCAGGTAGCACTGGAAGTAATTGACCTGGTGGTTGAACTAGAATTGAATGCCAGCAGCCAGGTGAGATATGCAAATCACAAACCTACAGTCTATAGATACTGCAATTCATACTAAAGGATCTGAATCTGCTTCTTTTCCACTTGTAGGCTTCCACCCATTGAGGTTCTGAGCCACATTCAGCATTTGCAATCCACCAGCAGCCCCCTCAGCCATCTCTCATGAGATCTTGGCTCTATGGAGGGGCTTGCAGCAAAGCTTTGGAGACTGAAGGCAAGCAAAAAAGCCTCCAGCAACCTCCAATATTGGGGCATAGCAATGACAACCACCCAAAGCAATTGTTGGGCCCTTGAATGCAAGCTCACCAGGGATGAGGTGAACTGCCAATCAAGGGAATGGGTATTGTGGAGGGAGAGGGCTGGTACCAGTTCAATTACAAGGTAGGGACTTTTGTGAAGATCATCTGAAAACCCTGACTGTTTCCCAATCCCATCAGCCAGAACCAGAAATGACCATACAATGCCATCAATTGGGATGCTGCAGTGGAAATAGGAATCAGTCTGTTTCAGGGGGCTTGTCTCACCACAATGATGGTGAGCAAGCTTCCAAGACTCAATGAGGGTCTGAGAGGGATGTACTAGTCAGTATTTTTAATTCTTGTATCAGTGACCAGCTTTTGAAACCTTTTATTAATGAAATAGTCATGCTTTTTGACAATGTTAAGTCCACAATAAAAGAGATTAACAAATCTCTACACCCTATTCTTTCAAATTTGGTGGTTTTCAACAAAGAAACAAGGCTAAGGGTGTGTTTGGCAACCAACTTCAACCATGGTTTTCTGACTTCAAATTCAAGTTTGAAGTTGGGTAAATACCCAAAAACAGTGAGCTGTTTGGTAGCATAAGGAACTGGATTCTTGCCAACTTCAGAGAATCCAGTTTTTCCAGATTCTACTGGATTCTTGAAGTTGATTCTTGGATTCTTCTCACTGTAATCTACACTCCCAGCCCCTTTCATCTCTTCTGACCAATCCACAACCACTTCACATGAGCACCCTTCCTCACCCAACTTAACTCAACTCAACTCAACCATCCAAAAATATTGAGATGCCATCAAAGAAAACCTTGAACAGTTATGAGAAGCCTGCTGGCAAGGACCACATCACCTGGACACCAGAAAAAGACCATCAGACTGATCTGAGTCAGTCAATGGGTCTGATTCAGTTGAGCCATCTGAATCACCTGAATTGGACATGTTCCAGATCAGGTGGTCAGTTTGATGAAAGGTGGGATTGCAGGGAAATATTGTTGAGAGTGGTTGTGGATGTTTGAAGGGATTGAGAGGGTTTTTTGCCTTGAGGGAAATTGTGGACTTGTTCAATTTTTTGTGTAAACTGTAGTGAATTAACTTTGGAGTTGGTTGACCAAACAGGCCAACCAAATCTGAAGTTGATTCACTGGATTTTACCTGAATCAGCCCCAAATTTGGGCAGAATGACTTGTTGAAGTGTGGTCAACACACTACTGATCCATGCTATGTAAACTACACACTCAGTTGACTAACCAACTGTAACAGTTGCATAGTTCTTCACATCCAAACACTGACTGGATAGCCTAGTGGTCAAAGGCAGTGCTTCTAGCATAGTGTCTCACACCGGATGCAATGTCGTGTCGCATTCAGGGCTGCAACACACTGTCACTTCCTTGGGGAATATACATGCCCTGAGTGCGAGGGGCCAAATTTGGCAGCGACAGCCTACAGTGTCCTGCAACATCCATGTTGCACTTGGGTCAAATGCGACATAAGAATTTTCACATGCGACAACTGACCCTCTGTATGTGACAACTCACCCTTCAAATGGTGACACTCACACACCACCCTTTGAGTGTGAATGCAACAAATCAACCCTTGCCTCAATCAAGATCTGTGGTTTCATCATCAACCAAGCCAGTTCTGTCATCAAACGCTCTCACATCCACAGCAGAACAGCCCTACCAACATCAGGGTCTATTAAACAAGCAACAATCCTTTGTCATCAAATAATCCACAATTGGATTCTCAGGTCAACCGAACCATCCAATTTAAGAGTTCCTGAGAAAGTTTTTGGAAAACTTGCCTCCTATCACCCCATCCGATCATCTTAGCTTCAGGTAGTATGCTTGGGTCAAGGGAATTCAAAGGTGTCAAAGGAATTCATTCATCATATGATTTGGGTCAGTGCCTCATAATCTAAGCCTTCTTGTTTCTTTAGCAAGTCTTCAAGATTATCGGTTTCACATTCAGGAGAGCTTTCATGGCTTCTTGACGAGTTGTCTTGTGAGTCTTTAAGATCAGCGCGGTGGTGCTTCAGTTGAGTTTCATGAGATATGAATTGACCGGGGCATGAGTTCCCATCTTCATCTGTACATCTCTTGAGGATGCAGCGTGAGCAAGTACATATGATCATTCGGATAGTGATGAGGCGTATTGAGAAGATGGTGTTGTGGACAGTCAACAAGTGCATTAGAAGAAGGGAAGTTGTCATGGTGGGCCAAGGGTTGATTTGTTGCATTCACACTCAAAGGGTGGTGTGTGAGTGTTGCATTCAAAGGGTGAGTTGTCGCATACAGAGGGTCAGTTGTCACATGTGTAAATTCTTATGTCACATTTGACCCAAGTGTGACATGGATGTCGCAGGACACTGTAGGCTGTCGCTGCCAAATTCAGCCTGTCGCACTTGGGGCATGTATATTCCCTGAGGCAGCGACAGCGTGTTGCAGCCCCGAATGTGACACGACATTGCATCGGTGTCAGCTTATGATAAGGTCCCAGGTTCAAATCCTGGTCTAGTCATTTCTTTTCTGACCTATAACTTTAAGATGACTTCTCACATGTGATTCATGTTTAAAGTTAATTCAAGTTTGGAGTTGGTTGCCAAATGCACCTAAATAAATAAGATTTTCCTTCTCATCTTCATGACACTACAAAAGTTTTCCATTTTTCCTAGGGGAAAAATTTTGACCTTATGAATTATCAGTGGGCCAGATAGAGAAGGCTTTTTGGCCATAAGGTCAAAAAGTTTCCCCTAGGAAAAATGGAAAAGTTTTGTAGTGTGACCTCAACAATTTGTAACAATGTTTTATCTTCATGTGAGTGTCAAATTGGTTGTTGTAGGGTGATAAGGTAAAAAATGGGTGATATCAGTCTATATGAAATGTTGTTTTCTTTGAAACATGCAATTTCCTTGGCTCTACTTGAAATGGAAAAACCAAAAGATATTTCTCTTCCAAGTCTTGTATTATCATCTGCCTCACATGAGTCCAGTTTTTAGTGATCCAAAAATTTCAGAATTCCTCAGTAAAATACTGATAAAACTAACCAGATGGTTGACTGTGTGAATAGTCAAAGGGAGTTTTTAAAGAACTTTGCCAAATGATATCTTATCAAAATACATTTTGATGATGATGTTATTCAGCAGTTACAATCAAGTCAGATGAATCTCATTGAAGACTTGATCCATAAGTATGAAGATCTTTATGATGAGATTACAAGAAATTTCTTACAAGTACAAGAAGATATCAAAATACATAGTGGAGTAGAGTCTTGCATAGGCCTACAAGTACTATTGTGTAGAGATGTCAAACAGTAGAAGAAAACTTAAACATAAAAATAGATGAACACATGACTAAATGATACAATAAAATTGAAATATAAGCAACCAAGGAAATGTGCTTTTAATATAGATGTTAAAAATATAAATGAGAAAGTATTTAATATGGTCAGAGATTTGAAAGCAGGACAAACAATTAAGAACAAAATATGCAAAGACATAACCTGATAATAAATAAGTTACAGGAATATGCAGGTAGGAGGAATGAAAGATAGAGAAAATATGATCAATGAAATTTGAGGACTGAGAGATACACACACAATCCTTTCAAATGCATAGCACTCCTCATGCCACAGGATTCCCAGACAACTTCAAAAGTCCTCTTCCTAGTCCTGTAGCAATAGAGGTGAGACCAAACACTTTCAATCATCATTTACACTAGACCCCAGATTGGTAATACCAACAGCTGAAACTGAAATAAAGCAAGAACCAATACAATTCTCCAGCAAGCAGGAATCACACAATTTGAGACCATCAATGGTACCTGCAGCATATAGCAGTGATTACTTCTGTTAAGGAAATACAACCTACAGAAGAAATGATACAAAGTTCTTTATTGAAATAACTTCAGAAGGATTACCCAACAGCCAAAGAGTGGCCCAAATTTAAAGGAGAAGGGGAAGACACCTTGAGTTTATCAAGTGGCTTGACTTCATTATTGCTGACCTCACGATGCCTGAAGAACTAGTTACAGCTAAACTGGCCTTGTCTTTGAAGGGTTAGCAAGCACTTCCAGCAGAAACTACTAGGACATGGTTGTTCTAGAAATCCTACTAGGACAAGAGTTGTCCTAGATGTTCCTTTTTTAGACAAGGAAAAACTAGGACAAGAGTTGCCTAGATGTTCCTTGTTTGGAGGACAAGGAAAAACTAGGACAAAACCTGTCTGAGGAAATCTAGGACAAGCTTGTCCTAGATGTCTTTGTTGGCAGTGAAGACAATGGTACTATGAAATTAGATCACTTGGTCTCAGTGGAAAACACAGAGAAAACAGATTTGGCACTGATGAGCATTCATGAAAGATACTGTTAATCCAATTATCCATAAAAGGTGTTTACAATGGTCCTTCCAACAAAAGAGAAGGATTCAAGCTTTTGATCCTGAAAGCTCTATTGAAAGAATTGTTGAAAAAATCTTGTTCAGAATAGATGGTACTATTAGAAATGCTATTAAAAGCCTTATGGGGTCAAACATGACATGGGACAAGTTTATTGAGGCTTTTTGAGATGTTTGCAAAGACAATAAACATCATGCAAAAAGATAAAAACAACTTTTGTTCCTAGAAGGCCATTCTTTATACCCAGACAACTACCATCTAAAAAAATGATTCCCAGCAGTACTAAAGCCCAACCATCTACATGAGACAACAGAACTGGTCCTAAATGCCCCAAACTGCAGGATAACTGATCCTACTCATAATTGGGGGACCTGTAAAGGTAAAAAGAAAGCTACTAATGAACATGATGTAGAAGAATTACATCATGATCAACAAAATACACTGACACAACCAGAAATGGAATGGCAAGAATTTGACCAGCCTTCCCCAACTGATCAAGATGAGATAAACAACAAGTGGCTGTTGTGGAATGGGATGAATATGAACAATCTTCTGATGATAATCAATCTGCCAAATTTTATCATGAAATAAGTACAATAGAGACTTGTCTTGACAATGAAAAAGACATTGCCTTACTTCAAGCAGAAGCTGACTTTGCTTCTACATTAACCACAAAGGAAAAACAAACTATTATAGACCTTATACATAAATATGCTGAACAAGTTGGGTCAACAGGGAAAAGAATAGGGACAATAAGTAATCACCCTGTACATGTAGGACTTATGATTGAGAAACCTTATCCACCTATACTAAGAAAAGTAGCTTATCCTGCTAGTCCCATGAACAGAGTTGATATAGCAAAGCACATTGATGAATTTCTAAAATTGGGATTATAAGAAAAGTGGGAGAGGCTGAAGAAGTAGATGTAACAACTCCTGCAATAATAGCTTGGCATAATGGTAAATCCAAGTTGTATGGAGATTCTAGGGCATAAATACATATGCAGTCCCTGATAGGTATCCACTACCAACAATTGATCATTCCTTAAGTAACCTTGGTAAAGCCAAATACATCACAACCATGATTGACACTACCAGCAAAAAATATTTTCCCCTGGGGGATAATGGGGGTCTTGGGGAACATCATTGGGCATTTTCCCCTTAGAGGAACATGGGGGGATAATGAAAGGGATTGAAGATAGTGTCTGTGAGACAAAGGGAAACCCAAGGGTGTCAGCCCCTGAGTACTTCAGCAGTACCATGGAGCTGCAAATGTTAATATGATTGTATTCTTATCACACCTCATAGCACAGTTTTGAGAGCTGTAATTAAGAATCCACTGTAGAACTGAATTAAAAGTGTATATTACAGCATGATTACATATAGAGTAACCTTCTGTAAACCATAAACTTAAACTGTAATAACCTAGAAGATGTTATGTACTAGTAACAACAAAACATAGTAACTTTTGCCTTGTAATGAGTGTATTGCTCATAAAGAATAAAGGGTAAGAATATAAAAAATGGATCTGACCTCCTCTACAGGAGGAGGAGAATCTGCATCATTAAAAAAACTTCAACTGTCTGGATAACTATAAAAGATATTCTAGACTTTCCATCTTTAGAGAAACTCTTAGTCACCATCTACTATAAGAGTAGCCTGTTGATTTCTTCTCATTGCTAGAAAGCTCATATCTTTCTGATTCATCAATCGCTTATTTTTGTTGGTCATCAGGTGCAAAGCTAAACCTTTCCTCACTGCTTATTATCTAACTTTTGCTGAAGGCTTCTCAAGAGTTGAGATAATAAGTAGAGAATAAAAACTGAGGCTTGTTTGACCACTAGATAGTGCAAGGCAAGGATTTGCACTGGTCTGACCACTAGATAGTGCAAGGTAAGGATTTGCACTGGTCATCACTGGACTTGCCAGATATCTAGTTTAGTTCTAGATAAGTCCAGTGCCCATCTGGCTTGCAGGGAATAGTCCTGGGCATTTGGGATAGTAAAGGAACCCACTTTCTCTTCTTGGCCTTTGTACCCATAATCATCATTGTCCATATTAGTGAGGTGTCTTGCTAGATAGAAGCAAGGTTCTCACAAAGAACCCTTTTACCCTCTTGGCCTCTGTGCCCATAGTCACCTTGTCATTTATTTGTGAGGAGTCTTGCCTGACAGAAGCAGGACTCTCACAAAGGGACACCAGGAAGATGACCAATCAAAGAAAGCTCAAGAGTTGTGGAAATGGATACTGGGTTTTGAAACATTACCAGGAAAAAATATTGTCCTCTAGGATGTAATGGGGGCCCAGGGGAAACATCATTGGGCATTTTCTCCTTGGGGGAAGATGGGGAACCAATTGAAAAGGACTGATGACACTGTCTTTGAGACAAGAGGAAGCCCACAATATGACAAGACTAATCAATACAACCAGGACAGGTATATACACTACCAGCAAAAAGTATTGTCCCTAGAGGATAATGGTGGGCCTTCAGGAGAAAAATGATTGGGAGTTTTCCCCTTGGGGAAAAATGAAGGAAACAGTACAATGCTGGATATCTTGAGAAATTGACTCTAGCCAATAGCAAGTAGTGCTCAGCAGTGCTCCACTGCTGGCACTACTGAGAAGTATGAGCCTGACTCTGGGAGGTTGGGAGGCAACTATGGAAATTAGAAGGGTTATTCAATCAGGTTTGCAACCCCAATGAGTTCAATCAGGAATCATTCAAGTTGGGTCAGATGGCCTTTCTGCCAGCCCCTTTTTTAGTTGGTGTGCCTCTTGGAAGGCTGAGCCATGATTTCAAAAGCTGCCAAGGTAGCCCAGACTTCAAAAGCACTCACATATAACAGATGTTATATATATAAGCATTTGAGCTCCAAACCTTCTATCAAATCACCAACAGGGCTGATTTGGACACAGATGTCCAAAAATATCTCAGATACAATTTTCAAACCAAATCACACACACTTTGTAAAGCAATAAAGATTTACATAATTTTGTATAAATATATATTAGTTGGACAAACTCATCTTACAACTTGCTCAAATAAATACTTATCAGGACATAGCCTTGAGACATTATTTTGTCTCTCAAATTACCCAAACCAACTATACTGTATTATATAATATTATTTTTATCATTATTTATAAACTCACATTATTAAAAGTCACAAATTTCAATAACAGGAAAATAATTACAAAGAACGATTATAAATACAAATAAAAGAGTATATATATAGAGACATATAAAAACATGGAGCAAAGATAAAATACAAGGAAAAGAACTTTACTATTCCCTTTTAATAAAAAATGAAAACTGATATGGAACTGAAATTTATATACAACTTGATTTTGAATAACATTTATCACTGATTTGATTATTTATAAACACTTTGAATATCATAAAGAAATCAAATGAATATAAATAACCTACTGATGAAAAAATAGTTTGAACCTTAGACACAACTAATTTTCAGTCCTAATGAATGATTTTGAAATTTATAAATGAGTTTTAAATTTATAAACAATTTTAATCTGTCAACATATAAACTTAGTTACATTCATAAATGAATTTCATTCTTAAAAACTAGTTTGAACTCATTAAAAATCATCTAAAATCAGATTTTACTTCAACTCTTCTTTATATCTTATTAAAACCATTCATTCTAACATCAATCCATCATATTTATTAAAGCCCTTTTAGATATCAAAAAGTTTATAAGTGATTAGATTGTCTTAAGAACATTGAATCGTCTTTAGATTTTAAATCATATCAAAATAATCAAATTTTTTATCGATTATTAAATTTGTATTAAAATATTCAATCATTTGTAGATGATTAAGATCCCTCATACATCTTAAAATCATTTAGCAATATCTACTTTTTTAAAAAAAAATTGAAATAAAATATGCAAACTTCCAAAAAAATAAAATTAAACTAATGCAATAGGTGTGAAGCTGAAATAGGAAAATTCTTATCTTGTATTTTTATCTTGTCCTTTGTTTTTGTTTCTTTTATGTATACATATATATGTATGTACTTGATTTGCACAAATATTGTATTTCTTTATGACCGCTAATTTGTAAATGAAATATCCGAGATTTGTAACACTGTGAGGTTCCAAAAAAATATATTATATAATGAGATATAATTGTTTTCAGCAATGTTAGATTAAAATAATAAAAGACTTTGTTCTTATATAATTATATACATTTGTGGGAATTTTATTGCTTTCTACAATGTGATTGGATGAAGTGGTAGTGTAGTGAGGAGATGGTAGGGGATGGGTTGGTAGTGTAGCCAGGTGGAGATATGGAGTGTGGAGTGATACTGTAGTGTAGTGCAGACAAATTAAGGTTGGAGGGAGATGGTGAGTGAGTTTATTTGAGCCCTGCCAGATCTTTCACCTTTTGCATTTCTGATGGACCAAGGGGACTTTTACAGGCATTCCACAATTTCATGACTGCTTAACCCAGCTTGCTTATATGCAGTTGGGTGTGTTGCAGTTGCTTGCTGATAAATGACTGTAATGCAAAAAAAGTCTTTGTTACATTGATGACTGGCACAGGGTGAATTTGTACCAGGCTACCTGTTACTTAGTAGGTTACTACAGTGTGTAACGCTATGCAAAAATGCACTTGAAAAAAGAAAATGCAAAAAGAGAAGTTGTTGATGAACATGCTTCAAAACCAACTTCACCACACTCCGTTTACCACCCAAAACTGAACTTAGTCATCTCATCTCATCCTCCAAGTCTCTCCAATCCAACATGCAAATTTTCCTGGCATGTACTCTACTTAATACACAGTCACTCAAGATTTGAACTTCTCCATCTGACTCCTCAAACAATCCCTCAGCCCTCTACACCAGATACTGCTGATCATTTAGAAATGGTAAATAAAAAAGATGATTACCATTTGAGGGCAATCCCAGAAAGCTACTTAATTATCCATCAACTTCAGAATCAAACTCATCTGCTCTGGGATGATGCGAGTGATCACAATTGGATCTAGGTTGATGGTAAAGGCAGTGGTGATTGGGTCAAGAGTGGTCCAATGGGGAATGTGTAGTTAATCTACAGATGTAATCATTAGCCAGAGACTGATTGTAATCAGTAGATGAAAGTACCTTGATCAAACAGAAAGGGATGTATCAAGACCAATCAAATGAAAAGATAAAAATAATGATAATAATAATATAGATAAATGAATTAATATATAAATCTATACATATGTACTGTATCAGTACATAAAATACATGATGTATATATAAAATAAGATAACTTAAATTGGATAAAACAGCAAATATCATAGAGGTTAATGAGAGATAAATTTATTTCATCTCATTCTCTTATGTACACTTATTGAGATTAATATCTCTAGGTCTTCCTAAACCTTTATGGTTTGCAGAAGACCAGAGTGTGGGGTGTAGTGTAACAAGTTCAGTTACTATGTAACTTCCATGAAATTTAATTGAGAACATTTCATGGTGTACATGACTTAACTTGTTACTTGACATAAAAGAGTGGAGAGTTTTCACATGTGAAAATTGCAAGAAGTATTATCACTGAGAGTGATGGGTTGTTATATCCCTAGTCACTTATATATGCTGCAATTTGGCCAAATCTGTGTAATTTGGTCTACATCCAGTGCAAGATTTTGAAGAATTTCAAAAAGAAAAAAAAACCCCGAAAATAAGGAATAAAGTGAGATGTCTTTTCAGGTACAGTACCCTGTTATTGTGGTTCTTTCTGGACATGTTTTAATTAGGTTATTGCCCTCTTCCAGGTAAGAACATCAAAAAATTACTATCACCAAGTTCAAGCTGGGGAAGGCCAATGAACATACTGTCTACAAGGCTGAGGTTTTTGCCCTGAAAATAGCAGCATCCCAGGCCCTTCTCCACCTAGAACCCCAAACACCTAACTTTTGGTTCCTCATAGATAACCAGCCAGCCCTTCAGGCACTCTCTCAACGACTCCATCCAACAGCTGGCTTACACCAGTGGCAAGTTACCCAGTTAGCCCTCCAGAACCTGCTCGCGCTACATCCCTTCACCAACATCTGCTTAGTCTGGTGCCCGGCTCACTCTGGTATCAATGGAAACAAAGAAGCCAACGCAGCTGCAAAAGAGGCCACTGAACTCGACTGCCCTACCCCAAAGCTCCCCATCAGCCTCGCATCAGTCAGGCTGCAAATCAAAACCCAACTTAAACACACCTGCTAGCTGATCCCCCCACAGGTAGTGAACAGGCTCCGGAGGATGTACAACCCGACAGAGGTTTGTGGCACATTGGCAAAGCTGGCACACCAGGATGCGGCAGCTATGCACAGCTTTGCACCAGCCATTCACCCCTCAACACCTTCCTCCACCGAATCAATGCAACCAACTCACCCGATTGTGAGGCTTGTAAACAACCAGAGACAACAGAGCACTTTCTCCTTCTTTGCTGTAGGTACCACGACACCCGTCAACAACTCATCACGGCCCTCCTCAAAATGAAAATCCCCTGAACAATGCATGCAATTCTCACCAACCTGAAGGCCTTTGAACTGCTGGCTGACTTCACCTGCCACACAGGTCACTTCCAGCAGGTGATAGCCAACAAGCTGCCCTAACAGTCAAACCCCCTGATCCCTGACCACCACCCTATGACGAGTGCTCAGCCCAACCTCACATCCCAACCTTCTGTCCTCCCCTCACCCCTCCACACCCTCCCCAACCCCTCCTTGCCCCACCCTGTCTCCCCTACCCCCAGTCCCCCCTGCCCCCTTCAACCCCCTTTCGACCCACATTCACCCCCACCTCTCACCCCACCTTT